>PVKN010020964.1:0-15720 GCA_004027915.1 Capromys pilorides
CTCCTTCTCTGTGGTTTTTCTCTTTGGAGCTGAGCTCTTTAGAGAGAGGAATAATTGAGAACTGCAGGTGTGACAGGGATTTGGGTCTGCCTTGGCATTTGAGGGCTGTCTGATCTGGCTGATTGGGCTGTCATTTAAGCAGTGACTGCAGTGTTGGTGTGGCCTTGGTGTGGCCTGTGAGCAGCCTCCCAGAGCAGGTGACTCTGGGAACTGAGGCATCCAGGACCCTAGAGCCACCTTCCTTGGTCTCCAGAAGCAGCTTCCCCACAGCTGTCAGAGGGGCAGCTGGCTGCAGGCCAGGCGGGGTCACCCCAGCTGCCAGCAGTTCTGACAGAGACCCCTCAGGTGTGCACAGTGAGGAGCCTATTGAGGTGCCATGGTACAGTGACCAGGGTGGACCCTTCGTCTTTGGCAGCTGTGTCTGTGGTGCTGCATGTGTAGAAGACACTGTGATTCCTTTTGCTCTCAGCTGGCAGCCTAAGGGGCAGAGCGGCAGTCTTCAGGTGCCTCTGCTTTCCCCACTCAGCCTGTAGGGTCCCACCTCTAGCACCTCTTCTGATAATCCTGCTCCTGACCACCTATTCTTTGCAATGCCTTTTGCCAGAAGCACCTTGGTGCTTATGTCAGGCAAGGTCCAACTAGAGAAGTAGGCAAAGTACAAGAAATAGCCATAGACATAAACATAGAGATGGATGCGTACATAGACACAGTTGTACTCGTACACCTAGATATAGGCAATAGATAGATAAGACATGTGTGCAGACCTAGATATTCACACACGCATAGACACATGAAGACGCAAACACCTATACACAGACTCATGGAGACACAGCCATCAAGCAGATGGTAGACGTGTTGAGCTATACATGCCTCAGATATACCTGTGCACCAATAAGACATTTTTCAGCATAATCATAGGGTCATGGGTACATGTAGACAAGCACACATATATAAATAGTGCGTACACACACACACACACACACACACACACACACACACACACGCACTGGTTAGGGAGAGTCTTTCCAGGGGTTGGTTTTATACTGCTGTAGTGCTGGCTAAGCAGTCTCTGTTCAACCTGGATGTCTGAGAGGAGAGCTTCAGTATATAGAATGGTAGCTTCTTCCCTAACCCATGTCCTGCCCTAACCTGAGTACACAAGTCAAAGAATGCTGGGAGCCAAAGGTCAGGCTGGCCTTCCAGAACACATGAGGCAGTCAGGCCTCCTTCAAAAGACCAGGTGATCTGGTGGGAGGGCAGCAGGCCTGGGAGTCTGAAACATCAAAGTCTCAATCCTGATTGGCTGGCTGCTTTGGGGAAATTTTCTGATCTGCACCTCTTGCACATAGGGGAATAAAAATGCTGTATTTGCAGAGAATCATTAATTAGGAGGGTGAAATGCTTCTGGACCAGGGGTTAGAGGTTTCAGACCTAACAGCCCCTGACACTAACCAGGAACACATTGCATCCACATAATCAAGTTCAACTCCATCCTTGGACAAATAGTTCTTCCACACAGGACTTATGTAGTCCTTGTACTAAGTTTATTCCCAGGGAACTGATATTTCTTCTTGTTACTGTGAGTGAAATTTAATTATGCTTTTAAATTGGTTATTACTGATACGTGGTTCCAGAAGGATGCTAATAAATAGCCACGTTCCTATCTTTAATGGGGACTCCTTTGGAATTTCCTCATAACTCTGATACTCACTGTTGGTTTTAGATTAGCATTTATGTTTTCTATTTAGCATTTTAATATCCTTTTTATGTCTGCTTTTCAGTGTCTTTGTAGAGAGCATAAGATTAGACTGGTGCCAATATCAAGAAGAGACATTCTAGAAGCCACAACTAGATGCAGAATTTTATCAGCTACGCTGTCAGTATCTCTCAAGATGATCATGTATCTTTTCATTTTTGAAACACTAATATGATTAACAATATTAGATTTTTCTAGCAAGATAGAATGTTGAAACCAGAGGCGACTTGATGGAAATAGAGAGCATAGGACAGAGCGCCTGGAAGCCTGGAACTGAGATCTAGTTTGGTCGGTGTTTGCGATTTTGCCCTTGCACAGTGGACTATAGTCCATAAATCCCCTTAATAAACGCCCCTCATTCTCACTCCTTTGTCTGTAATACAGGGATGGCCATGTCTGCCCTCTTTGCCCCACCAGCGAGTTAGCAGAATGAAAAAGAATCAGTGTTTCTTTCTTTCACATCATAAAAATGATTTTAAATCTGTAAAACATACAAAAAAAATAAAATGGCACAGTCAGGATCTCAACCATTGCATTGGAGGCACCTGAGAATCTATCATTCATTCACTCCTCCATTTGTCCCACAAATGCTTTCCAAGGACACATAATGTCCTGAGAATTGTTGTAGTTACTGGGAGGATACTGATGACAAAGAAAACACTTTTCCTGCCCAGTGGAGCTGATAGTCCAGTGAGCTTAATGCTTTTGTATGGATGTCAGCTAAGTCATAAGTACTGTAGAGACAAAATAGTGGTGTTGGTGGCAGAGAGTAAGACAGGTAGTCTGAGAGGCCTACTGCAAATGGGGGTAGACAAAGAAAACCTCCCTGTGGCAACATTTAGCAGAAAACTTAATGAAGAGAGAGAATGAGTTGTGTGGAGATCTGGGCAAAGGCTGTAGGAGGTAGAGGGAACAGCAAGCGCAAAAGGCCTGGGGTAGCAACAGTTACATAGCTCGCACTAGGCTAGCAAGGAGAAGAGGGAAAGGATTTGGGGTCTAGAGTTTGAGGAAGGACCTGTACTGCAGGGTGCTGTAGATCACCCCAGGGACTCTATTATTTCTAAGCATGAGAGAAAGCCATTGGAGGGCTGGGAGCTTGGGTGAAAGTCTGAGGTCTCCTGTCTTAAAGGATCACCCTGGCTGCTGTGTGGAGAATGAATGGAAGCTGATTCTGTCTTTAGGCTGGCTGACAGATGAGGGGACGACACCTTGCTGTGAGATGATAGCTGTGGAGGTGCCAAGGAGGGGCATTTGCAAGCAGTGCTAACAGGGTGGCCCACAAACTGGAAGTCTCCTCTTAGAGACAGAGGCCTGGCTTTTCCTGTGAGAACAGAATGTGTCTCCTTCCTTGTCTGCTTCAGTCCTGGGAAATCTGGCCTGCTTTTTCCACAGCAACAATGCGCTGAGTCAGGAGAAACCCGGAGGCCCCTCAGCAACTCTCCACACCTCAGACTGGACAGAGGGGTGGAATATGCGGAAGGGTGTGGCCAGTCCCTGCAGAGAGCCATCCTGAGAAACACGCATGTTCTGTGCTTTGATGAGCTACACAGGAAGGCGCTCCCCACATGCCATGCCTGGGTCACGGGAGAGTCACTCGAAAGGAAGATGAGTGAGCTGGCCTTGCACCGCACATTTACAGTTGGTGTTAGTCACAGGACACTTGCCATGGGTGACATCATGATTAATAAAAGGCAGACAACTCTGGGGAGGCATTTCCTTTCTTTTCTCATGTTTGGTTACTGGGGATTGAAACCAGGTCTTTTTCATTAAGTTATACTCCCAGCTCTTTTTTTTTTTTTTAAATTTTTGAGGCAAGATCTTGCTAAGTCACTAAACTGCCCAGGCTGGCAGAGTACTGAGATTACAGGTGTGTGCTACCATGCCCTCCTTACACATTTGGGTTTTTCAGGGTGTCCAGTTACTCTATACACTTCCAGCCTGAACCCTTCTCTGAGCTTTAGCAAAGCTGGCTTGCTAATTTATACTCTGGCTCATTATGGACTCTCCCAACTCTGACCAGCAATCTGGCCAGTGAATCTCTTCACTCCCCAATTGTCCAGCACCAGCCTTCCCCTACTGTTTCCTGCTAACTCAAGCTCCCTCCTTTGATCTTCTGCTGGAAACGTCTGCGTCCAGGCACCTGGCTGGTGTTGAGCATAGCCTCTTGGCTGGTGCAGAGCCAGCCCAAGCCCCAGGCCTGTGGATACCTCTTGTGCTTGGTGAGCGCAAAGTCCGGATGATTCGCTGAGCTGTGGGCAGATACAAAGGAGAAGGGGTTATGTCTGCTCTGCCCAGCTTTGTCTCCATTATGTGGAAAAGGGAAAGCATATGGGTGACCAGTACTAAAAGGTAAAATCAGGACTTGTGTGGTAGCACATGCCTATAATTCCAGCACTCTGAGAGACAGACGGATCACAAGTTGAAGCCCAGCCTGGACAACTTACTGACCCTGTCTTAAAATAGAAAGGCTTTGGGATGTGTCTCTGTGAAGGCTCTGGGTTCAATTGCCAATACGCAGCCTGGAGCAGGGGCTAAGATTGGAAACTTAAGGCAAGCTAGGCCAGCAGAGGGAGAGTTCAGAGCAGTGCCCCTCGCCCATCTGCCTTTATCAGGTGAACTCTTGCTGGCTGGCTTGGTCCTGGCCTCTGCGGAGAAGAAGTAATCTGAGTCATGCAAAGAGGGACAACACTGGTGCAGTCTGCAGAGTAGTTCGAGGAACAAGTGAGAACAGGATGGTGGTGCTTGTGGGGAACAGGGGAACCTGTGCATGTGGGGTGGGAACATGAACTCCATGGCCATTAGGGGAAGCAGTGTGGCAGCTTCTCAGAGAATTAAAACCAGACCTGTGTGTGATGAGGCTGGCTCAGTCCTAGTTATATTTCCAAAGGAGATGAATTGGGTCATGGAAAGGACCCCGACACTCTCGTGTTCATTGAAGCATTATTCATGGCAGCTAGGATATGGAATCTCCCTGTCAATGAACAGATAAAGAAAATACACTCTCTATATACATGATGAAGAGGGAAATCCTGCCATTGGAGACAATGTGGGTGAACCTGGAGGACATTATGCAAATGAAGTAAGCCAGGCACGAAAAGTCAAATGCTGAACACTCACATTGTGTGGAACCTAAAATAGTTGCACCCGCAGAAGCAGAGTAGCACAGTGGTTAGGAGGGGCTGGGCTGGTTGTGTGGGGAGTCTGGGACTCATTCGCCAAAATTCCAATTATACAGGAGGAAAACGTGCAAAGGAAGCATGGGTAATGTGGTGACTACAGCGGATGACAGTAAGGGCATATCAGAATGGAGAATAAAGTTATATATTATTTCCAAAAAAAGAAAAGAGAATTACCAAGAGGGCAGACTTCGGGTTCTCACTACAAGTAATAAATACGTGAAGTAATGAAAATGGTCACTAGTTCTGTGGAGTCATTCAAAATGTATACATATTTTATTATTATGGTTATTATTATTTTGAGATACTACTCACACTATAGAGTAGGCTGGCCTTGAACTCACGGTAATTCTCCTGCCTCAGCCTCATGAATGCTGGGATTAATCCATGTGCCACCACACCCAGCCATATTTTAAAATGTGTTGTACATGGTAAATATATACAATGTAATATTTATTTATTCATTTTTTCATTCAGACATAGATGGACAGACGGACTGGCATATGGTACTGGAGATCCAACCCTGGGGCACTCTACCATAGACTTACGTATCCAGGCCATTTTTTCTTTTTTGTTTTTTTCTAGACAGGGTTTCCTATGTAGTTCAGGTTGACCTTGAACTTACTGTATATATAGCCCAGGCTGGGTTCAAACTCTCTATCCTCTGGCCTTGCCTCCCACACTTAGAGCCCCAGGCCTTTTGAACTTGTGATCTTCTTGGCTTAGCCTCCAAGAATTACAGGCAGGTGTCACCATGCCCTCCAGTATGTACAATTTTAATTTGTCAATTAAAAGCCAAATACAAAATTTTTTAAAAAGAGGGATAATCTTAAAGGGAGGTAGGTACAAGTATCTGTCTGCCTTTTAGAGAGAAGTGGCTACAGGGGAGAAAAGCTTGTCATGGGGGCTTAGGAGCCACTTAAAGTCCTCAGCAGAAAGGAAAGGAAGACGTCTGGGGACACACTGGGGCAGCGTGTGAGTCAGATTGAAAGAAGAGGACGAGAAAGGTTTCTTCTGTGCTAGGAATGAGCACTCTTCTTCTCTTAAAGGGGCTGTAGTTAAAGATTAAACTGCCTTCGGGCTGTGGTCCCAGCATTCAAGAAGGGCTGGGTGGATCAGCGTAAGTTGGGCTGCACGGGGAGTTCAAGGGCAGTCTGAACTGCTCAGGAGACATTGTCCTCCCAAAATCCCATCCAAAATGAAACAACAACAACCAACCAACCAAACAAACACCTTCAAAAGATGAAATTGCATTTGAAATAATGTTCTGATGCCTGAGTGACGCTGGTCTTCAAATGGGACACTGAGCGCAGACAGAGCCAGGCCATGGCTGTGTGGACGGAGACTTGGTGAATGTCACCGAACCTCGAGTGTAGGTAGGGCGGGTGGAGTTGAAGAGCAAGAGTTCTAAACCAGGTTTAAAAGCAAATGCTGTTCTTTCGAGGGAGCCAGTGCTTGCATGGAAACCCAGAGGCAAATCTGACTCACAGGGATTTAGTGACCGGCGCTAGGCACCCAAGATCAAGGGGAGCACGCAGGAGTGCAGGGAGGCTTCAGCCCTCCTCCCACTGCCTCCTGTAAACCCCCTGGGCTCAGAATCTCAGAAGATGAAACTCACTGTCCACAGGAAACCTGGAGCTCTCAAGCGCTGCTCTCGTGGGCCTGCACGTAGCTGTGGCCTGAGGCCCTGTGGGACGGGAGAGGAGTTGGGAGCCCTGCAAGGGTCAGGGAGGAGAACATCAGAGTTCAGTCCTGGTCCGGGTTTAGCTGTGACATTAACAGCAAACTCAGCAAGATGCCTTCTATTTTTTGATAGCAGCCTTATTATTTATTCACTCTCAATACAATCCATCCATTGAGAGAGAGTACGTAATTCAGGGGTTTTTAGTACATTCACAGAGTTGTGCAACCATCACCATAGTTAATTTTAGAACATTTTTATCATTTCAGAAAGAAACTGCGCTTGTTAGCAACCACTCCCCGTCTCCCCTACTACCCCAGTCCTTGGTAACACTAATCTGCTTTCTCTTTCTAGATTTCCCTTTGGACATCTCGTATATGCAGCCCGAAATATTATGTGCCCTTTTGTGTCTGAATTTTTCACTTAGAATGTTCCAGAAGTTTATCCATGTGGTAGCTAGGGAAGCACTTTACCATAGGACCAAGTCTTTAGCCCAAGACTTCATTTCTTTTTTTATTTCTAATTTATTTATTCTTATGGAAATATCACATTTTGTTTATCTGTTCACCTGTTAATAAGCATTTGTGTTGTTTCTATTTTGAGTCTGACGAATAATCCTGTTACATACATTGGAATCCATGTTCGGGTCTGGACGTGTGTTTTTAATTCTCTTGTGTGTGGACCTAGATGTGCCATGTGGTGGCTATGTTGGCCCTTTTGAGGTGCTGCCAGATCATTTTCCGAAGACGCTGCACTGTTTTAGATTCCCACCAGGAGCCTGTGAGGGTTCCAGCTCCTCTGTATCTTGCCAGCATTCGCTATTATCTATGTTTTTCATTATAGCTGTTTGAGTGGGTGCAAAATGGAATGTCACTGTGGTTTTGATTTGCATTCTCCTGAAGCATGAGGGTGCTGGGCATCTTTTCATGTGCTTATTGACCATTCATGCGTCTTCTTCAGAGAAGGGTCTATTCAGAGCCTTTGTCCATTTTAAAAACTTGCATTCAAGAACAAATGTCATTATTGTTGAGTTGCAAATATTTATGTATTCTAGTTAGAAGTCTCTTGACAGATACATGCTGTGTAGAATTTTTCTTCCACTCTTTGTGCTGTATTATTTATTTTTATTACCATATCATTTTTAAATTTTTTAAAATTTTATTCTATTGTTTTGAGTTTTTGTAGGATCCCACTCTACAGCGCAGGCTACTCCAAGTTTACAGTCTTCTTGTTTTGGCCTCCCTCAGCTTCCTAACTACTGCGATTTCTGGTAGGAGATGATACACCCAGTTTTCATTGTCTTATCTGGGAAACTCTTATCTTATTTGTGATCATGAACACTTACATCTATGCTTTCATTTAGACATTTAATTATAACTTTAGCTCTCACCTTTAGCACTTTGGTCCACTTTGTGTTAATGGTGTGAGGTAGGGGTCTGGTTTCATTCTTTTGCATATGTGTGGATACCTGTGGTCCCAGCATTGTTTGTTGAAAAGATTACCCTTTCCTTTTTGTGTGATCTTAACATTTTGGTCAAGACTTCCTTTTTCCTGTCATTTATTTAAGTCAAAAGGTGAGGCAACCTCCATGTCAATCTATTGACCCATAGGAACTAGCTCATCGAACATGATTGAAGTTCTAAGATCATTTTGTTTGAAATTAAAAGATCACTTGACCTTTTCTTTACAGTGCAAACAGGCAGTGAGCAGTGTTGCCAAATAAATATAAATACATGTTTTGAGACAATTTTATATTCTGGCTCATTGAGAGGGGATGGGGGAGGCACTTGACCTTAGCTCATTGAGGAATTCAGTGGGCTGGGGATTGAAAATCAAAGCTGATTTGCATCAAATGTGGGAGTCCCGCCTGTAGGTCTGTGGACACAAGAAACTGAGTCCCCCTGTCCACATCCCTGTGTCCTCACACTTCTCAGCAACAGGAGGTCAGTGTAGGGCAGCTCGTCAGAAGGAACAGCCGCCTATGGACTCTCCACCAGTTATTTCTTGGCCTTGATTTTCGAAGGGGATTAGGGAATTGTTTCCTCTTGAAACCTCCACCACAGAATGGAATCCTGGAGCACTGTGGCCTCTGCCTCCCACATGTGGGTTGGGTGGTGCACCCGCCCCGGAACTGCTGGGGTGGGCTGGGGAGGATGCACACAAGGCCTTGTGTGTGCCTTGGGACCCCAGCCCAGGGCAGGGTCAAGGGCTTGGCTCCCAGACCTGGCCAGGGTCCTTGGAATTGGACCCACATCCCCTGCTGGCTCTGCAGCTCCTCAGAGTCCACCCAGCTGACCACTGCAAAGCAAAGGATTAGCTAAGCCCCAGATGTTTAGATGTCTGACTCAGTGTTTGCCTGAGCTCTGCAGAGAGCTTATGTGGCCCAAGAGGTGGTCCTGGAATTTGCTCAGATCTATGCACGGGTTCTGGTGTCTAATCAGCATCTCCAGGGAGAGGATTAGGGTACAGGATTACTTCAGAGCTCTGTTCTTTGGTCCACACAGCCTGCTTGGAACTTGCCCAGGCTTAGGAGGTCAGAGTGACAGAGACTGGTGTTGGTTTCTATCTTTAAGACAACCTTCTGTCTCTGCTTCCTATCAGAGACCTGGAGTTAGAAATAATTTTCTACCATGTCTAGCACTTCCCTGGGCCAGGTCAATGTCACTTAAAATCCAAATGTCTTTAAAAACTCACAGGCAGTTGTGTCATCCACCCTTGACTCTGGCCTGAGCCTGTTCCTCAGTGGGTACCACACAGCTGAAATACTTTGAGGGTCACTGAGTGGGACTGTGGAGGATGAGGCTCTGGGGTGAAGAAAAGCTGAGCATGCCAGGCAGGTTCAACAGCCCGCATCTCCTCCATGCCATGGGGCTTAATTCTTTTAAAGGCCCGTCCCCTTTCCCACCAGCCCCGGCTTACACACTCACTTCCTTGGCTGCAGTTGGTGCAGCATTTGAGGTTGTGCAGAAGTCTCGGGGCCATGCTGTGGTGTCTGGAACTGCCCCTGCTGCCAAGGCTGTAAACTGAGGTGGGGTCTAGGGAGAAGCCCATGAGGCCTCTGCCATCTTCCTCCCAGGGATACGCAAATCACTGCTCAGTTAACCCCACTGTTTAGTGCAGAGCTGCTATCTACAACTGCAGAAGGTAGGGCCAGCTTGAGCTGGGACCTGCAGATAGATGTAGGTGCCATGGGCCAAGCAGGACTCTCAAGATCTGAGCAGTTATGCACCATTAAAACAGATGAGACCAGTCAGATAGCTCAGAGGACTAAGGTACCTGCTTAGGCAGAGCACGGTGGCCCTGGCCTGCCATGCCAGCCCTGCCCCCAGGGCATACCGAACCTCCATTGAGATTGGGCTTGGTGGTGCCCACTTGTAATCCCGGCTCTTGGGAGGCTGAACACAGGCAGATCACTACCAGCTGGATCCACATAGTGAGACCCTGTAGGCCCTGTACTAAAGACAAAAACAAACAAAAAACCAGGTGATATTAGCCATTGATCAGGCACTCAAGCCCAGGAACTCAAAACCCAAAAATCTTCTAGTTTGGAGATGTACCCGGTTAGTTCAAATAAAAAACAATCACAAACAACAAACAACAGTTGTGCGCTGGCCAGAATCCACCTGTGGGCTAGGTCCAACCAACCTGCAGGTTGTAACCTTCTCAGTGTAGAGGAATGTTAATCCTGGCCACACACGTGAATTACTCGGGGTCAGAAATTAAAAAAGCAGGCAATGGTTGCACTTGGGTTTTTAGAGTCCTGCTTGCTGTTGTCTCCCTTCAGCTGTACCAGGACTCTCCAGGCCAGGGAACAGCAGCTCAGAGAGGGCAGGGGAGGCCACACAGCAGTGTGGTAGAGCTGGGAGCTAGGACTGGAACCCAGGTCTGCCTACCTGCTCTTATCTCTAAAATTAGCTTTATGGTTTAGAAGCATATTGTCTTTCTGTCCCCCTCACTGGAATTGGCTCCAAACTCCTAAAAGAAAGCTCTTGCTTCATGAATCCTAGGGAGTTTGGGGGCACAGATCGACAATCTTCAGAATGTGAATTCTCTTCTTTCCTCTTCTCATACCCATTCATTATTCAAGGGTTTCTTCCCTGGAACCTCACGTAGTTCCAGAGCGGGGAGCCAGCTGGAACAAATCCTTCTCCCTGTGGGAGAAGCAACTCCTCCCTTTCAAGAAAGGTTCATTTGTGAGGCATTGGGGCACATAGCTATAATCCACTCAGGAGGGCGGATCAGAAGTTCAAGGCCAACCTGGGCTATAGAGCAAGACCCTCCCTCAAAAATGAATGCATATGGAGGAAAGGCCCATGAAGCCCTCGTCCTTCCTTAAATCCCTGGATCGGTCCATGCTGGCACTGTGATAGCCAGACGACCCAGGCATGTTAATCAGCTCCGGCTGAGGGTCTTCTGCGGATCAGGGGCCCCCTCTCTGACAGCAGCCAGGTGCCCCAGCCTAGCAGGCCCCTGTCGACTGGTCCACCCTCTGTGGTCAGTTCTTTCTGGCTGTCTATGGCTCTGTGAAGCTAAGTGGCTGTGCTAGGATGGGAATGTGTGGGGATGGGGAACGGGGTGGACAGGAAGTGTTAATAAATAAAGCAGGCTGGAGGGGATTCTAAAAGCTTTACTAGTTAAATATTTTCCGATGTTTTCATAGTCCTTTAAGGCTGATCCAGAAGAAAGCAGAACAGGACTTAGTCAAATCCCTGCTGTGAGGGCCCACCCTCAGCTGGCTACTTCGCCCCCTGGCCCCATTCCCAGCCCTGTCCCCCACTGACCAATCTCCATTTACCCCCCTTCTTCTTGCTGCAGCAGAATGATCTCCTTTTCTCTTCCTTTGTAATTGCATTACACGTATAAATTGAGCAGTCTGCTATTTTTTGAGTCTTAATAGTCTTTTTTTTTTTTTTAAGTGTACTGAGGATTGAATCCTGGGATGTTCTTATCATTGAGCTATCTCCCCAGACCTTTTAATTTTGAAATAGGGTCTGTTGCTAAGTTGCCCTCAAGCTTAGCATCTTCTTGCCTCAGCCTCCCAGGTAGCTAAGATTACAGGCATGTGTTACTACACCCTGTTTACATGTAATATTCTTTAAGTATATATCGGTCATCTAATACTTGTATAGTACTTTCAGTGCTCACTATTCACTTATGATGCATATTTTTGTGAAATTAATTATTTTAAAATGGGGCTTGCTGTGTTACATAGGTTGGGCTTCAGCTCATGGGGGACTCAAGCCATGTTATATATGCAGCCTGAGTGCTAGGACTATGGGTTCAGGTCCCTGGGCCCAGCCTTAACACATACTTTGGATGAAGTATTATTTATCACCTGTTAGTGGTGGACATCTAGGTTGTTTTGTTTCCTTTATCTGCTTGCTTGCTTTCTTTCTTTCTTTCTTTCTTTCTTTCTTTCTTTCTTTCTTTTTGCCATTATTAAAATCACTGAAGGTGAACTTGCCTATGACATTGTCTTTTTAGCTGAGGTCAGTTTCCATGGGAGTGCTCCTGCATGTGTGCAGGAGTGGTGTGCACCTGACCCAGGCCATCCCGTTGCTCTTTAGAATGGGTGTGCTGGCTTTCAGTCCTGCATAATGTCCACCGCCCCATTTGGTAGTTACCATGGGCAACTGCAGGCCTAGAGAGCGCTCGGTGAGGTTAAGATCTGTTGCCACCTGTGTGCGTGTTTGTGTGTGTGATGCGTAGGGTACCTGGGTTTGATCCTTGGGTGTGTGGTGAGGAGCTGTGTGGGGGAGGCTGTGTTGTCCTCTGGGACCCTGTCCCATTAGCACCCACTAGGCTCCTATGTGTGAGTTTCCGGGCAGGCTTTGCTGGCCTGAGTCTCGAGTGAGGGAGGCCTGCATGTGGCTCTGATGTCCATTTCCATGGCCACCTCCATCTTGGCCTTTCCTTATTGGAGCCCTGTGCAAGGCCCTGCCATGAGGGGCTGGTTGGAGCCAGGAGCCGTGTGGGGAGCCCTCTCGGGCATAGTGATGGCTCTGTTTCCTCCTCTGCCTCACCAGGGGCTGCTGTCCAGGGGAAAGAGAGTCACGCATTCCCCCTTGAGATAAGAATAGAGCCCAACTGTGCCCCAAGACAGAGTCCAGCTTCTTTAGCTTGCCCTCCGAGGCCTGGCGAGGGCTCCCAGATGGTACTGGCGTGAGTAGGCCCTGGCTGCCTGCCCTGTCGGCCTCTTGTGCATTGTGCAGCCGGACACTGGATCCAGTGTGTGTGCCTGGCCAGGCCCCCGGGAAGTCCACCGTCTCCAGACTCTGCCCAGAAGGGAGGGTCCTTAAATCAGTTGGTCTGGGCCTCTGCAGTTGCCCTCCCCTTACCTGTGGGCCTCAGACTCCAGCCTCAGGCTTTGATAGCTCCTGCTTCCTGTTCTGTGAATGGAGCTCATGTAGGGAGAGGAGGCTGTGGGACCAGCTATGTGGCTGGGACTCCTGGAGTCTTTGCCTGCAACCCTAAGTAACAATGACTAGAACCCGGCATAGCCTAGAAATTGTGGGTTGATGATCAAGATTCTGGATCCTCCACCCTTATTCCTGCCTGTGTCTGAGGTATGAGGTGGCCAGGCAGAGAGTCAGCTAAGAGCAGGACCCTGCCAACTGCCAGTAACTGGGCAAGGACATGGAAGGGGTTAGAGGGCTGACTCAACAGCACAGCATTGTGACCCTGGGTGTGAGCTACAGCACCATACTAAGAAGAAGGAGAAGAAGGAGGAGGAGGAGGAAGAGGGGGAAAGGGAGGGAGAGAAGGAGAAGGAGAGGAGAAGGAGAAGAGGCACTGATTGTTTCCTAACTCTTCTTCTGGTCCTTTTGGTCTTTAATATATGTGTTAGCCTTTGGATTCCAAGGCTGAGCTTCTCAAAGTGCGGGCCCTGAGACTTTTAGAGTAGAAGAAGGGGCTGGGAGGAAGAGTGAGATTAATGGTGCAGGGTGATCACTCCACTTCACAAAGTGTGTGATATTCACCTATGGCTATGCCAAGATGAGACCCTCTCTTTTGTATAACTACTATGCACCAATAAAGAGGTTTGTTCCCGGGACATGCAGTACCATTATTTTCCGGGACTGCCAGTGGAGCTGTGTGTTCTCAGGCTCACCCCAAACCTGCTGACACCTAGAGCTGGGCTGAGCAGTCTCCATGGCATGGTGCTCCTTGTGAGGATTCATGGCAGGGTGTGAGCAGGCCACTCCCCTGGGTGTTGAGGACCCAGCAACGTAGAGGGCACATGCCCCACCCTGAGGCTTTAGATAAATGCACAGAGACATTTCATTTCTTAAATATGGAGTTTTACAGCCAAGCTTAAAAGAAAAACAGAAACTCCAGCCTACAGATTTTTATATATTTCAGTTAGCTTCACATACGACTTTGGGCTTGGAGTTGATGGATACAAAAAACATGGTGGGAAATAGCTTGCTGGGTAAAGAAGCTGTGTTTCGAAGCTGGGACTTTTCACCTTAAAAGTGAAAAGGGTAAAAGGGATTGCTTTCCATCCCCCTTATATGGGTGCCAACCACCCCATTATCAGGAGGTAAGGCTGCCTATCTAGTGGGAGTTGTTGTTGAGCCAGGGTCTGGGTGGCCCCTATTTGGTCTGAGAAAGTAGGTGTTCTTGAGTGTTTGTGTGGGGCCACACACCTAATGCCATGCACCTGGAGTACATAGCACTGGGGCCCTCAGTATGTGTGTGCCCAGTGGGGCCATCTAGAAGGTGCTGGCTCGGGCAGTGGCTGCCTTTTTAAAGAGAAAGAAAGCAGTATTTGCAGGCATCAGTGTGAGGGAAGGATGAATGGAAATATAGTAACTATCTGGTTTTGAGATTTTAGAGTTTTAGAGACACTGTTCACTTGGGGTGGATCTGGAGGAATGAGGCGGCCTGGACAAGCCCTGTTATTGATGCGCAGATGTCCTCTGGGCAGTTCTAGGTGCCCTACGGCTGGTGAATCAGTTGTGCTCCCTGGTGGCCTGCCCCTTTCCTCTTGCCACCTCCAAAGGCTGTGTATGTGCTGATAGGCTTTTTTGAATGTGGGGCTTTGGCTGGTGCTGTTGGAGTATGAGAACTGTGTGGTCAGCTTCAGGCTTATATCTCCATGTCCTCCATAAGGTGACAGTCACCACATGCATCTGGAGATTTTACACCAGGGGCCCACCAAGCCATAGGCAGTCACAGGACCTCTCAAATCTTCCCCTGTAAGAATTAGTCTCGGTGGGCTGGGGATATGGCTCAGCGGCATAAGTGCCTATCTGACAAGTGCAAGGTCCTGAGTTTGATCCCCGGGACTGCCAAAAAAAAAAAAAACCAAAACTCTAAGCCAAACCAAAAAACAAACAAAAAAGAATTGGTATCAGTGGATTCTGAGGTAACAAAATAGCTAAGAGAGACAGCTTGTCAGGAGGAAGGTATCACTTGGCTCATAGTCTCAGAGACCAGACTCCGCAGTCAGCTGGCTGCGCTGCTTCTGAGATGACAGTGAGACAGAACACCAGTGTGGGAAGCACTTGGGACAGGGCTGCTCACCTCACAATGACAGCAAGGTGGCGAGAGAGAATGTGTGGCAGTGGGCATCTTTTTTTCCACTCTGGCTCCCCCAAAGCCCTAGCCTATTGGATGATGCCACTCATATTCAAAGCAGATCTCCCTCTATTTGCTGTCCCACATACCAGACATGCCTGGAAACACCCTCCCAGACACCCCCAGAAATGTCCCATTACTAGCTTCACAGGCAATTTGCCCAATCCAATCAAGGTGACAATCAAGAGGAACCATCACAGGACGGGTACTGAACTCTTTGCCAGGGCACACCAGTGGCACCTGGGAACCTTCTGGGCTTCTGAGACTGGGTTGAGAGGAATGAGGCTGGATCTTGGAGAGATTCATGAGGAACAAAGAAGTACTCTGATTGGTCTGAAGTTAGACCTTCAGTCCCCCTGTGCCTTTATCTGCCATGGCTTTCATGCCATTGAGTGGGCATTAGACGCCGAGGTCGATAGGATATATTAAATTAGATTTGTTGATTCAGAAAAATTGAGTACTAGAAGGGAGCATTTCTGTATCTCTCTGATTTCGAGACACTCTTCTGAACATTTGACAATTAT
>PVKN010020965.1:0-15719 GCA_004027915.1 Capromys pilorides
GAAAACTAAGAAACAGTAACATACAACTACATATGTACAGAATTTCAAAAAAGGAATAAAAAATTGACAATGGCTATTATATTACATATTTTTATCATCAAATCTGTTGCTCAGATTAACAGATATAGGTATACAAGATTGTCAAGTAATTAAACATTAACCCATGCTTTCAATAAACCTTATTTTTTTCTTATCCTTTTTACTTTTTTATTTTAAAGAATGTATTGTAATAACAATTGATAAGACATTAGAAACAATATACTTTTTATGTATTTGGTACAGGGTCTCACTATGCAGCTCAGACTTGTGATCTTCCTGTTTTCAGCCTCCTGAGCACTGGGATTGTAGGCGTGTACCACCAGTGCACCTGGGGGTGGGGCCTACATGCCTGTGGTATAGGGATGGAACCCTAGTCCCCATGCCACCTGGCCCATGATACAAATTTAGATGAACAAGATGAGAGGCATTCTGATGATCATAATAATAATTATTTTAGTAACCTTATTCTTTTAGGAGTGGGTTGAGGAAAAGGAAAGAAGTTTTGATAAGAAATTCCGAGTGTGTGCCTAGATGAGTTGTCCTTTAATTGATAAATCTGTGCTGGGCAGACAGCTGACCAGTGCCCACATGGGAAGGGAAGGGGGCATGGCAAGGAGGAGGGAAAATCTTGCAGCTAAACGATGATGCCTTTCGGAGATAACCCACAAAAGCAGAAATGAACTCAGCGCTTGGGTTCAGACATCACAGACTTTGTACTGAGGTGTTCAGATTTTACTTGCTTTTAAACCTGAAGTCTTCCTGGAGAAGTGCAGCGGAGCTGGGTTCAGGCTCCTGGAAGTTCTGTTTTCACCGTCTGTTGAAAATGGAAAATCCCGAGGGTGTGGCTTGGCCAAGCGTTCCTCCTCCTGGGCTCTCCAGCAGGCACAGTCTCTAACCTCTTCTCTAGGCTGAGAATCCAATTTCCTGTGTCCCCATGACCCCGATGTTCTTTCCATTTGCCATACTGTTGTGCTCAGCACTTAAGTGCCCTTGATGTCGGTCTCCATACTCAGAGAGTACAGGGGCCTGAGGATGATGTTCCTGCTGGGTGTGGAGCTTGGGGCTGGGGAGGGCCACAGAGCAGCCTGTTTTGTTTATTTGTTTGTTTTTTTTTAAGAATATGGAAGCTTGGGCCAGCAAGATGGCTCAGTGGTCTAAAGTGCCTGCTTGGGCAACTACAGGGACCGCGGTTTGATCCCCAGCACCACATGCTGTGCCAGCCCCACCCCCAGGGAAGACTGAGCTGGCCATCACATTAAAAAACAACACAACACAAAACAAAACAAAATAAAAAAACAAATAAGGAGGCTTGAGATATAAGCTCTCTTTTTGGAGCTTGCTATTGATTTAACTTGGTTTTTAATTTTCTTTCACTTTTCTGTCTCTTGATAGCAACATCTCGGCAGCAGTGGCTGTCTCTTGAGAGTATCCGGTTCTCATGAGTGGCTGGGACTAAACAGGCTAGGGATGCCCAGCTGCACACTTTGAGTTCTGGTGGGGCCAGTGTGTGTGGGGGGGGGGGGGGTGAGGCGCCATCCTGCTGTGTGACAGGCTGAGTTGGAGAAGGACGGAACACAAGGCTTCGAGATCTCCATACAGAAAAAGATACTGTGCAGAAATCTGCTGCACTTTGAGAGAATTAAAGACTTTAATCTTTAAAGGTGTAAGCATGTGTGTACCCTAGAGCAAGACAGCTGTCCCTTGGTGTCCACTAGGAATTGATGTCATGACCTGCCACGGACACCAGTATTCACAGTTCCCTGTCTAATTCTGTCACATTTGTATACAACATATACACCTCCCTCCTATGGACTTTAGATCACCTCTAGAATCCTTGCAATACCTAAAACAATACAGATGATATGTAAGTGTTTGTTATATCTTGTTGCTCAGGAGATGATAGCAGGAATGACAAGTCTATATGTTTGGTATAGACTCAAGTTTTCCCACATATCTTCAGCCTGTGAGTG
Organism: Capromys pilorides; assembly: GCA_004027915.1. Classification (NCBI taxonomy): domain Eukaryota; kingdom Metazoa; phylum Chordata; class Mammalia; order Rodentia; family Capromyidae; genus Capromys; species Capromys pilorides. The sequence continues at coordinate 2,010 of PVKN010020965.1, forward strand.
GTTAAATCCACGGATATGGCAGCTATTATATTCATATGAACCTGTATTTATGTGTACTTGCATCTGCAAGTGCATGTGTGCACTCATGTGTACATATGTACCTGGTGTGATCAAAATATACAGTGAATGTTTAAGTTACAGAAACTGTAAAAGACACATAGGCAAGGTCCTCCTCATGGTCCTTTCTTCCTTCAACAACACCTCGCCCATGCCTCTTGCTACTTTCTGTGGCAGTTGTGGAAGTCCTCCTCCATGACTGTCTTCATAGAATGTGATCGTCAACATGGTGAATGTAGCTTCTGCATGCCGTCCAACAGATAGGTACGCTCCTGAAAACGTGAGAGGGATTCTTATCCACCTTGCTCATCACGTCTGGTGCGGTGTGACTTCTGGCTCTTCCCCAACATCAGATAGTGTGGAAGGGAAAGCTTTCAATTAGGCTCAGGCCATTGAGGCAGCCACAGCAGAGCAACTGAAGCCTCCAGGAGAGAGGGCTTGCAGACCTGCTTCAGAAGGTGGCAAGAAGAGTGGCGTGTTCAGAGTGGGGGACGTTGGAGGGGACTAATGGCAGCATGTCTTTTACTGGCATGAAATTTAAAACTTTAAACATTAACAGTATATTCTGACCATACTGCATACAAATATATGTAAGCATATATATGGGTAAATATATAAAAATTTACACACAAATATATAAAACATGCACACATGTATGACTGCAAATACTCATGCACACATTAGGATATCTAAGCCACATTCCTCTAGATGCGGGTCCTCCTTGCATGTGGATATTTTGTAGAGGGGCAGAGAGACAGAGTGCAGCAGAGAGCAGGCAGGTGCCGCCAGTGGAAGGTGTGTCACCCAGTGCTGTGGTCTAGTGTCCTCCATCATCACGTTGACCCTTAGCTGCAGCTGTGGGAGCATTAAGAGGTGTACCCTGGAGGAGGTGATAAGGCTGTAAGCATCTGATCTCCTGAATGGGTTCCATCCTCACAAAGGCCGGAGGGAGGAGTCTGACCTAGGACATAGCAGCAGATGCCAACTTGAGAGAGAAAGAGCAGCATTCCCAGACACCAGGCTGGCTGGCACTCTGGCCTTGGGCCTCTTGGCCTGCAGAGCTATGACAAGGAAGTTTCTACTCTTCATAAAACACCAGAGTGTGTTGTTCTGTCACAGCAGCACACACGGATCAAGACACCAACTGCACCATCACTGGGAGCAGCCCCGCCTTCTTCCTGCCAGCCAACTCTGGAGGTCTGGGCAGAGCCCTAACCTCTGAACTCTCTCCCCACCTGAGAGGAGAGAGAGCTGAGACAAGTGCTCACCACCACCCCTCGGGCCTCTGGTGGACTGCTCTTGGGGGCTGCTGGTCGGGTGACATTTCTACACATGTGTACATGCATGAACACACCACTCCTAGGTGAACTCCCACGCTGTGGCTTTGTAGTTCTTAGGTTCTTTTCTGCTCTCTGTGTTGGTATGGAAGGATCTTGGCCTGGCCCTTCCCTGCCCATCCTGCTATGCTCAGAGTGAACCCATGGCCCCCCAAATGAAAGCCCCGTTCTACACTCCTTTTGAGAAACAGTAACAGGCTCTCTTCCACACTGTGACGACTCTGCTTTTTCCTGCCAGGCAGCTGTTCCCACATGGCAGTGAGGTTCCACCATCTCTAGCCTGCTCCTTACTGTGGCCTTGAGTGTGGGCAGTGCGCCTACTGTACCTTAATCACTCATGGGGACCCTGATTGTCCCAGTGTGCCCTATTCTCAAGAAAATACTGTCAGCACTCTGTGGCTTCAGCTTTTATATCCAACCCTCTTCTTTACAGAACTCTCCATCTTCGTGAGAATCTGCCCAACTGTTTTTCTGTGAGGTGGTTGCCGAGAAGCCGAGCACTGGAAGGTCTCCTCTCTTGTTGAATGGATGCCTTATCTAATGACCCAAGTGCTTGCACTTCCTGAGCTTAGTGGGGATGGGGCACTGCATTCCAGAGAGCTGAGGACACACTGAACTTGAAGACAGAGTGGAAGATCCCAAAACTTCCTGCTCCTACACATGTGTAGGAGCGCAGCACCTGATTTGTGTTTGGTGTAGTGTTTCATTAACACGTGTTAAACTATCATTCTCATTTATACATTGTAGAAGTGAAAGAGACCAGAGAATTTCTCCTGCATGGTGGCTCAAGCTCTGAAGCGCCTTTTGCATTGAGCTAGGCGACATGATCAGGCCCAGGGAGTGCTGTACTAGCTAAAACTAAGATGATTCCTTGTCATGTCTGAAGCAAAAGGCACTTTTAAAGTGTGCATAGCATTGCTTAAGGCACATATCACTCTTTTTGTTTTAAACTTTTTATTACCTCCCTAAATGTACAGCAGTTATGTTTTCCATTGTTTAGTGAAATTTCTAGGGGAGAGGACAGTGAGAGTATGACCAGGCATTTCTGTAAGCCACTCTTCAAAGTTGTCACAGTAAAAATGAAGGGGGCAATGTGAGGGGTGTGTGCATGTGTGTGTGTGTGTGTGTGTGTGTGTGTGTGTGTGTGTGTGTTTTACCCTGAGCACTGAACCCAAGACCTTCACAAAGAGCTACATCTCCAGCTCTCTTTTTTATTTTTGTTTTTGAGACAGGATCTTCTAAAGTTGCTAAGTTACCTAGGCTGGGATCCAGTTTGCAACCCTCCTACCTCAGCCTATCAGAGTGCTAAGATTTCAGGTACCCGCTACCACCCCAGGCACTAGGTACTTTTTCTGTTTTACATAATACTTTGGGAGCCCTATGTGCTCAGCATTCTTAGGAAGTGCTTCCTGAAGGGAACACAGCCCACAGAGTTGTGAGATACTCCTGAAAGAGTGGCAAGCCCTCAGTCTGTAAAACCAACCAAATTTACCACCCAAGACCAGTTCATTTTGCTGACAAAGGTATATTGAATTCTGAGGAATTTCACCAATAAACCTGGGTTGTTAAAGGGCTGCCTGTGATGAAGGAGCTGTGCTTTATGGGCTGCAGAATTCCTGAAGTCCATAAACACCTTTGCTCTCACTTGCACATGAGATTTGCACAGTGCTGTCTCCCTGGGAAATGAAAGGCCCAGGAAGGGTATTTGGAGAGAACAAAGGACTCTGGGATAGAGAGGCCTCCTTTCCACCTCACCTGTACCCCTAGACCTCCTGCCCCTCCCGGTGTGGCCCAGCGCTGTTTGGCTTTCTCTTAGTCTCTGTCCTGCTCTCTCTGAGGTGGACAGGTCCTCACTCCTCACTAGACAGATCATGGCCTCCAACTGTAACTGGGCCCTACCTGGAGCTTGGCTGATGTTGAGGTTTCTGTCTTTGCAAGTTGGTGGTGTAGGGTTTAACAAAGTCCACTGAGTCACTTGCCAAGTGAAGTTTGGGAAATACTTCATGTCCTTTACCTGGCCTTTTACCTGCAAGGCCTTTGCCCTCTTCTCTTCTTTCTCCTCTTTCCTATCACCCCATTCTGAGGTATGGCACACACTCCTGCTGTTATTGGAAACCCAACATTCCTTCTTCAGTCCCAAGACCAGCACGCTTCCTGTTGTAAACCCTTTTATAGTGCCCCATGCTTTATTTCCCAGGCATTTTAGTTGATACAAGAGCTATGCCTATTTACAGAACTCAATGTGACAGTGTGATGCATTTATACAATGTCTAATAATCTGATGTGCCAGTATGCACATCTGTCCAATTATATCTGTCCACATGACATTTGTCATTGCTTTGGGTTGTGATGTGCACAATCCTCTCTCCTCGCTTTTGTGAGGTGTACAGTTAATTGATGGTATTACACAGCACCATCAGGATCAAATGTTGGCTTGGAATCTGCAGTGTGTGCTGTATAATAGGAATTTGCAATGCTTGTTGTATTCAGGAGTGCACCATTACTCATTCATTTTTCCATTCTTTCCCCACTGCCTCTGTCCCCATCCCTAACCTGTACAGCAGGAAAATGAGAGATGTAGGTGGATGTGGATAAGCTCACTAAGGCAGGGGCAGTGTCACCCAGCTGCTGTAGTGTTGGGCCACTTGCAGTAGCAGAGCTTTAGGAAAGAGTGCGATTCTTTGTCCTCAGAGCTGGCCCAGCACTGGAGTGTGAGAAGTACATGCATGATAGCACCCCTATCGCTGATCGTACCCCTGCACAGGGAAGCAGAGGGATCCCTCATCATACCCATGGTTACATGAAGCCATACAGTCCAGATGGGCACATTCCCTGCCATGCTGACCCCTTACCCCATAATGGGGACATGGGACCTCAGCACCTGAACCCTCTCCTATGGCCTCTGCCTTACTTGCAGTAATCTGGACATTTTAATCATTAGCTGTCATTATAACTTCCTTGTCTGTGGGGAGAAATTTGGCCACATCTGGGCAATAAATTGCAGAATTGAGCAATTCCTTTGTGAATCAGATCAACATGGGCCATTTATCCAACTCACATAGGCCAGAAAGTCTCAGGAGCATTTTCAAAAGCAGCCTGAAATCCCGGGGTTATTGCCACAGTGCTCTTTCTGCATTGAGCATCTGCCACCTTCCCAAGGATAGAAAGTCTGTTGAGAACAGCAGCCTTTTCATCCAGGGCTGGATGAGGAACAGCAAGCCTCTTCATTTTTGACCACTGGCAGGGGACTCCCCGTACCGTCCCTCCCATAGGGAAGTGGCCAGTGTTCTGAGTGTATATGGCAGGACCTTGAGATTGTGGTTTCTTCGGTTGGAGCAGAGTTGGTACCATTACACCATATACCAGGACTCACAGGAAGGTCTGTGGTGCCATGCTCACTAGGTGAATCTATAAAGGTACAGATGTTGCTGCCAAGCCTTGAATTCCAGCTTCTTAGAAATGCCATCCAAATGGCCTACTTATAAGGGAAAACTGGGTGATTTTCCCATTATGGGTTTTGATTATTACTCTAAAAGAGGTTTAGCAACATCTTGGGAGGAAAAGGGCAAAGGGGATCATTATGAAGTCTCAGGGATTTGTCTGAAGATGGATCTTGATTTGGACTGGAAACCTGTGTGATAACCTAGTTTATCCTTGGTAGAGACAGAAAGAGCTTCCCAGGATGTCCTAAGGGTTCCTGAACCCTGCTGGATTATTTGTGTACTTACTGTCTGCAGGTTCAGTATTCTCAGGAGCTCCTGCAGCCAGCAGGAGCTCAATTTTTTTTCTTTTGATGTCAAAAAAATGTGTGATAGCTGTTTTATACTTTAAACACAATCTCAGCCCTGCCTTATGCAGCTCCAGGACAAATCCTGAATTTTATCTTCATATATGTCTTGTTTGGATAGCTTGTAATGTGCCCTATGCCTGCTTCTTTAATTCATAGCCAGAGCATCCTATAAAATTATTTTTTGTATGAAGAGTATCAACACCTTAATAAAATATCAACAGGGAAAGTAGTTGGAAAGGAAATTTCTTGTATGATATTTAAACATGTATACAAAAATTCACAGTTGGAAAATAAATCAGCAAAGGGTGTAGTTACAGAAAAATTATTGATAGAAAATGCTTGCACTACTAAGCTGTACTCTGTGCTAAGTACATGAAGTACTTTAATAATAATTTTCACAGTTGTTCTACAGCTGAAGAGGTGTTAGTTTTTATTTGCATGAAGAAAATAAAATGTTGAGTTTAACACTTGCCTAACCTTTAAGTGAAAACAAGGACAAGAAAGCTGAATTGCCTGATTGTAAGGCCGTGTCTCATTTCTCCCGCCACCCCAGATGTTGTAACTGAGACTGTCCCCAGTTACCCGTGAACAAATGTAACCAGGAAATGCCACTGGGACTGTGGAGGGAAAAGCAGCCAGACAGCTCAGGGGAGAACAGTGGTGACATGTACGTAGAGCCCCAAGTCTGATGCAAGAGACCGGAACAGAATAAAAAGTGCTTTACACTTCCTCTCTCCAGAGTTCACCAGTGTAAGCAAATAGTTAAACTCAGACCAGATTTCTGCCCCGGCATGCAGCCTGAGAGTGTATCATGAGAGCCAAAGTGGGTGAAGATCTGCTACCCACACACCAGCTGGAGAAAGGAGATACTAGGATCCACAGTGCTTCTCCTCGCCAAGCAATTAGGAGCACTCAGAGAAAATGTGCTCATTTCTGGGAAGGAACCACCCTCACCGCCTCTGCTTCCAGAGCTGGAGGGAACAAATGCCTGTCAACAGGGATCTCAGCATCATTTTGGGAGCCTTCCTCTGAGACTCCACACCAACAGATTGCAATTGCCAGGGAGAAAAAGTGAATCCCCCATGGGTGGTGCTCAGTGCCTCCAGTGGCATCTAACACAGCCGACCCTCAATCACAGCTAAGCTGAAAAGTGGCCAAGTGGCTTGCAGAGGTGGATGTGAGTCCCAGGGATTCTGAGAGTGTAAACTTATCCTCCTGGTAGAGGGAAGGTGACAGCATGTCATTGTGTTTTAATGGTTGCTTTCTATTCTGAGCCTGTGAAGCAAGTGCTTCTAGAAATCTGATTGGAGTTTTTAGTAAGCAGTAAGTTTTGGTAGAAGAAGGAGCTCAATTATTGTTGTTGTTATTGTTGTTATTATTATTACTGTTGTTGTTGTTAGTTTGCATGTGCATTTGATTGTTGCAAGATCTCATGATGCAGCTTGGACTCATGGTGATCCTCCTGCTTTCAGTCTCCCAGTACTAGGATTACAGGCATGCACCATCACGTCCAGACTCTGGCCAGCTCAGCCTGTTCTGGGAGCAGGGCTGGCATGGCATGTGGTGCCAAGGATTGAACTGTGGTCCCTGCCTGGCCTAAGCTTGTACAAGTAGGTACTTTAGTTAGCTGAGCTATCTCACCAGTCTATGAGCTCAATTATTGTCCTCCTGCTTTCAGCCTCCCTAGCACTGGGATTACAAGCATGTACCACTATGGCCAGACCCTGGTCAGCTCAGCTCACCCTGGGGTGGGGCTGGAGTGGCATGTGGTGTTGGGGATGGAACCTTGGTCCCTGAGTTTGCCTAAGCTTGCCTAAGCAAGTGCTTTAGTCTGTTGAGCTATCTTGTTGGCCTCAACACTCCCATTTTTTCCTGTCCTCAGGAAAAATAAATTGAGTGTTTTCCGATTTTGTTACTGCAATAGAGAGATAGCTTGGCTCAAATATCCTTTGAGAGAGGTTTTGGCTGTGACTGGTTTTAGGTAGTGGTAGGCAGCATTCACAGACACTTTCTTCCTTTCTTAGTACTAAAATTCACCTGTGTGAGGAATTTTTAAAACAAATTGTTAAATTCAATGCTGTGAAATTCCAAAGTGTAAATTTTCTTTTCTCTTTCAACATCAATATTACTTTTCCTTGTCCTGTCTCTGGTAATTTGCAGCTCTTTCTGATTTCTCAGATTACAGACTGCATTTTAAGAACATTTCTTTTAGTTTCTGGTAGAGTTAATCTGAATCTGAATAGAGGCTTGAATGTGTTATAAATGGTTGGGTTGTGCTGTTATCATTTGGCCCACACTGGATGTCAAATTCTTCACGATACATTCCCTGCAGTTCTCAATGTCAAGTGTATCTGAGCAACTTCCAGCCTCATTCAAAACACATGTGTTTTGCAAATCCCTAGCTGAATCCATGTTTTCTAGTTTCTTATAGCAAATTTATTGGGGTAGAGAGCAATGGGGATATTTGTCATTTGATACATATTTATTTCAGATTCTCAATATTCAGGCAAAATGTTGGTGTCTTCAATGTTATTGTTTTATTGTACATAAAATAAGTTACTTCATATTAAACCCAGAAGAAATTTGAGGACCAATTACTTAAGACTCAAACACCATCAAATTTCTCTGGAAATTAGATCAAAACTGGGCAGCTTTCTAGGGGAAGTTGCCACCTTGGTGGGGCTTTCTGTTGCTTGTGCTTGTGCTTGTGCAGTAGTGCAAGTACATCATAGCTGACCATCCAAGCCACGGAAGTTCTAGGTCAGCAGGTGTGAGGCAACAGCATCCAACAGCAGAAAACTTTACCTTGCTGCCTGGCCATTCCTAAGGCAAGCCAGGTGAGGGAGCCACTGAGCTGGTCAGTGCTTCTCCATCCTAAAGCCTGGATGTGCTTGTTACCACTCTGACTCTCAGGCCTCACCCTGAGTCCTTGACTCAGTCAGCCTGTGTGGGCCCCCATGTCAGCACCTGCTTCTGTGACATGAATGTGTTGCTTTGCTTTGAGAACCAACAAGGTATAGGGCTGGCCAGCTGTTGGTTGGCAGACAAACTTGCCAGTCTTATCTTATTTTCTAAATTTCAACCTCACTGTCCCCTGTGTTGCTTTCTCCTGGAAGATCGAGGCTCCTTTTTGGTGATTGCCAAAAACAGACACTTAAACATCACAACAAAAGCTTAGGGGTATTCAGTGAGTGAGTGTTGGACAACAGCGCATTTAGAAATCCACTTCCTATCAGTAGTTTCCCAAACCCTACCCTGAGTCATCCTGGTGAAATTAGAAGTCATCAGCAGCTACATCCAGTTTTCTGTTTAATTTTTGCTGCTAGCAGTCAAAAGAGAACATGATGATCTGAAGGTTGTCACAGGCTTCTCAAACAAGAGATCTGGGATTTAAAGGAATATTTTTTTCCCTTAGCAGCAAATGGGAATTTACTCCTTCAGGTGCTGTCCATCCCCAATGTCCTGAAATACAAATGGAAATCTTGCCTTTAGCACATATTGGGAAGTTTCATATGAGCCTAGTCTTTGAAAGTTCAACGAGACACAAAGATCTCATTTTAAAGGTGGATTTAGTTTTATAACCTTCTGCTCCTCATTCAGAAAACTATGAATCTCATTGCTACCTTCAGAAGCTCTGGCAGAATTTCGTGCCCTTGGCAAAGGTCCAAAGTAGACACTAAGATGAGTCTGCCTGAGCCTGGGGCTTCATTGCCAAGCCCAGGTGGGGCTGCACTTAGTGCTGTGTGTTTAGAATCCTTCTGATTCAGGCCTTGGCTGTGTCACAGATACCTCCTGAGACCTTTCCTGCTGGAGAGGAGTCACGTTGAAGGGGAATTTTGTCTTGGAAGTTGTCTCATTTATTCCCTGTAAATCTGAAAGATGAAAGGCAAATTCCCAGGAGATAAAAATCGTGAAACAAAATTGAAAGAAAAAATGTGATTTTGTGCATCACAGGAAACTGTTCCTATTAGCAGAGATGCAACAGCTTAAGTAAAAGACCATGCTCAACAGCTCTGCTCCACAAGGGTGACTCTTGTCCCAGATTTGTCCCACTTAAACTTACCTGTGGAAGCCAAGATGCATGGAAAACATTTTGTTTCCTCTCTGACCTGCATCACTTATCCTCTCAACTCTGGTAAGGTACTTGTGCGATGAACTTCCTGTGTCTTCATGGAACGCTGTCTGATGGTCAGCTGCTCCTTGGAGTGAGGTCACAGGCATGAGGGCATTGCTCTCACAGCCAGGGAGTTAAGCACAAGGGATATTTATTCATTTTTCAGATCCTTGTGGATCTGTGCTGTGAACCCTCTGCCAGAGTGCCAGGGAAATCCCACAAAATGGGCACTGGCTTCTTGTGGAGAGAGGCAAGCTGTTCTGTGAGGTTTGGTAGTAGTTCATAATGACAACCCCACTGAACAAGAAGACTGGAAAGGAAGCAGGAGGAATGACATACATGAAGCCCCAGAGCCAGGAGCATCAGGAAACCTAAAAATGTTGTATCATGAGTGGAGCGGGCAGTGGAAGCAAGAGGGGGAGAAGTAGGCAGGAATTTCCTTACTCATTGAGGCTTTATTATGAGAGTAAGCAAGAGTCCTCAAAAGATCTAAGCAGTGAGAAAACCTAGTCAGATTCCCCTGGAGTATAGATGAGGGATTTGGGGCTGAACAATGGCAGAGATGTTCAGTGTTCCTCGTCTGCTGGATGTCAGGAGGAATTCAGGCAATGGTTAGCTTTGGGGAAGGGAGTGGGCTCTGCCTGGAGTTAAAGCTTGGGGTCTCCAACCTGCCTTCTGTGTGTGGGTGTATATAACAGTCACCTTGGGAAGTGCACACATGAGTAGCCTTTATCTTCTAGTGAGCTGCAGGATTATGTGAGGTGCTTGCTGAAAGAGGGGTTCCTGGGCCTCATCTACACCTTCCTATCCTGAAGTTTTCAGTGCTCCTTGGGACTCTGAATTTCCCCAGGCTCCCTGTGTGGCTGTGATGTTGCTGGTCTGTGGGCCATGCTTGAAGAGGGCAAAACACAGAGAAGAGTGAGGAGAACAGGAGAGGACTGGAAGGGCAAGATGACCGGGCTGAGCTCTCTGCAGGGATTCTGATACCCTGTCACTAACAAGCAAGATGGGATGCAGGGGGTGATTAGCCATGTGCTTGGGGCGCAGCATAGGCACCTCAGAGGAATCTCATCTTTCCTGTATGTGCATCCTCTAAGACAGGACAATGAAAGCATCCTTGCTCTCTGAAGAGTGAATTTTTAAGCTATATGCATGTATATATTATACCAGGACAGAGAGAGAGAGAGAGAGAGAGAGAGAGAGAGAGAGAGAGAGAGAGAGAGAGAGAGAGAGAGAGAGAGAGCACAAAAGTTCAGGGATAGCCTTGAGATGGATATAGGTTTTGTTGACCTGTTTTCTGCATCCAAGTTCAGTCCCATCTCTAGTGCTCATAGTTGAAAAACGGGAACTGCTTTGTGAACCTTGGTGCACAGGAATGCTTGGTTTGTGGAAGAAATGGCTTTTAATTTGGACAAAACCAATAAAATTATGGAAAGAATATTTCTTAAGTTTTTGAAACTTTTGGAAACATACTGTAGGATGATTAACCCTTTAGCCAAGGTCCATCCCCTGATGCCTATTCTCTACTACTTCTCTGTCAACACTGAATCATGAATTCTAATGTAGGTTTCTTTTATTCAATTCAGTGAGACTAATTGCCTGGTGATGCTTTGTTATAGAATGTTTTTCTTTAAAAAACAAGTTCCAAGACATTTCCTCAGTTTATTGATTTTAATATGAGTTGGTACATTGAAATCAAATAAAAATAAGCAATTTTTATCCAATGTTAACTCCTAGGAATTTACTTACTGAGGCAGGGACAGGATGTCAAAGTTTATATGAGGTGCTTTGCTTCATTTCACAACCACTGCAGGCAGAAGACACAGCCACTGCGGGGTGGGGGGGGGATGCGATAGTACTCCCTCTACTCAGTAACAGCTAACAGACTAAGGCAGACCTGGAATCAAGGCAAGATCCTCCAAGAGTTTGTTGGAACACTATGACTTCTGCTCATTTTCTAATACTTCATGGAAATCACCAGACTGAATCTTGTTTGATGGTCATATTTCTGTGATAAGAACATTGAAGATGTTAGCAGGTCCCTAGCTGACACTTAATTCCTGTGGATAGGATTGTCCTGAGAAACTGCCAAGTTGCATAATCTGTACTCGGCCTTTCATATCTCTCTGTACTTATTAACATATCCATTCATGCCTCTCTCCTTTTATTCATCCAGCCAGCCTTTATCCATCCATCCATCCAATCCATTCACCCATCTCTTTATCCCCCCTCATTGAATGCTAGAGATGGTCCAAGAGCTTGAAATGTCATGATGAATAGAGAGATGACCCTGCCACCAAGGGACTCACTTTTTGGCAGAATTTCTTTGCTACTGGACTGAGAAGGCAGGGATGAGGTTCTAGTGAGCATCAGGTAGTACAAGAGTTAATGAAGAAGATCTTTGCCAGAATAATTTAATTATTATTTTGCCCTATGGATACTATCCATCATAACTTTTATATGCACTGTGCCCTTATTAAAACTGTCCTGGAGATCTGCCATCCATGGTGGGCTTTGTAAGGATCTTTTCCAAGCTTCAGGATTCTCCTAGATCCTTATTTTTGAAAATATTAGAGACTTGAACCTGAAACAAAGGTTAGGACTATAGGATTCTCTGTCCTTGTCCCATTTTGCTAGAAGCATCCTGTGAGTGATGTGAAAATGGCCATACGTTATTGTGAAAATGGACAGATTCCCAAAATTGTTATACAGATTCAATGAAATTCTCATTAAAATTTCATTAGCATACCTCAAAGATCTAGAGGAAACATTACTAAAATTCATCTTCAACCACAAAAGGCCTAAAGTAACAAAATCAATCCTGGGCAACAAGATGATTGCAATCCTTGACTTGAAATCATATTACAAAGCTACTGTGATAAAATCAACATAGTGCAGGCAAAAAGAAACAGATTTGAGGATGAATGAAACAGATTAGAGCACCAGCCAAATAGCTCAGTGGATTAAAACATCTTCAAACAGGCACAGGGGTCAGAGGCTTGATCCCTGGGCCTGCTGTGCTGGCCCTAACCCCGGGGCTTGCTGAGAAGGCAATTGAGACTGGGTGTGGTGGGTGTAATCCCAGCTCTTGGGAGGCTGTAAACAGGCAGATTGCTACAAGTCTGATCTAGTAGTGAGACCCTGAACACCCTGTAGGCCCTTCCCTAAAAAATACAGGAACAAAAAAAAAAAAAAAAACAGATTAGAAAACATGACTCCATGTACATTCGGCCACCTTATGGGGTTGTGATAGTGGGGCCAAACACTTTCACTAAGATTGCCTCTTTAATAAGTGGTACTGGAAAAACTGTCTTTCCACATGCCAAAGGCTCAAATTAGACATGTCTATCACTGTGCACTAAAGTCAAAATGGATTAAAGATTTAAATATTAAAACAGAAACACTAAATCTACTGGAGGAGGAAGGAAGTAAAAATCTTGAAGACATAGGGGTAGACAAGATTTCACGAACGAAAAACAAACTGCATGGGAAATATTCCAAAGAATCAACAACTGGAATTGCATCTTTTTGAAAAGTTTCTGTATGTTAAAAGAAATCATCAGCAGAGTGAAATGAAAACCCATGAATTGGGAAAAGTTTTAGCTAAGTTTTCCTCAGATAAAGGCCTTCTATCTAGAACATATAAAGAACTTTTAAAAGTAATGATTCTAAATTAAAAAAAAAATCCAAAAATTTGCATCTGAGATGAATATATACTTCTCAGATGAAGAAATACAAATGGCAAATAAATATATGAACAAATGTTAAATATTATTGGCCATTCAAGAAATGCAAATTAAAGGGCCACCCAAATAGCTCAGTGGATTAAAGCACCTGCAGGTGGGCGCAGGGGCCAGGGGTTCTATCCCCTGGGCCTGCCATGCTAGCTCCATCCCCGGGGCATGTTGAGATGGCAGTTGAGACTGAGCATGGTGATACACACCTGTAATCCCAGGCCTTGGGAGGCTGTAACCAGGCAGATCACTAAGAGTCCTATCTAGTAGTGAGATCCTGAACACCCTGTGGACCCTCCCCTAAAATAAAATTTAAAAAAAAGCACTAGACTTAGAGGGCTCATTCTATACAGCTATTTCCCATTCTGGGAATTTTTCCAGAAGATCTGAAAACATAATGCCAGAGCAATATATGTGCACCCATGTTTATAGCAGTGCAATCTGCTAAATCCTGGAAATAACACATATGCCCATAAAGTGAAGAATGGATAAAGAAGATGTGGTGTTTTTACACAATGGAGTATTACTCATCTATAAAAAGCATAGATTTGAGGTTTCTATAGGTAAATGGATACAATAGAGATCATAATCTTAAGTGAAGCTATCATCTGCATGTGGGAACATCATATTGTTTCACTAGTGTAAAAACCCAAGAGAGTAAATAAAATATAAAAGTTA
>PVKN010020966.1:0-15716 GCA_004027915.1 Capromys pilorides
AGGAAGCAAAATCAGTAAGATTTCATTATGGATAGTAAAAGAGAAATCAGAGATGACCATCAAGTTTCTAGAATAGTTGGCTAGGTTTAGAGAGTTTAAGTTAGGAAATGCACAGGCGCAGGGGCTGGGGGTTTGATCCCTGGGCGTGGCATGCCATCCCCAACATCCCCAATCCCCAGGGCATGCTGAGATGGCAATTGAGCCTTGGCGTGGTGGTGGACATCTGTAATCCCAGCCTTTGGGAGGCCATAAACAAGCAGATCACTATGAGTCAGATCTAGTACTGAGACCCTGAACACCCTGTAGACCCTTCCCTAAAAAATACAAAAAATAAATAAATAAATTTTAAAAAGCTAAGTTAGGAAATGCAAATAGAATTTAATAAAAAAAAAAATCACCTATTAAACTTCCTATATTTACTGAATATTATTCTCAGACTTTTTTTTGAGACCAAGTCTCACTGTATATTTCAGGCTGATCTTGAGCTCACTCTGTAACCCAGGATGGCCTCAAACACACAGTGGTCCTCTTGCCTAGGCTTCCCAAATGCTGGGATTATAGCTATGTGCCACCATACCTAGCCACTCCCAGACTTTAGGATATTGCTTTGCTTGTCCCTTACTAATGTTCTGTCACATGTACTATTTTATTTGAAAGCTGAGGAAGCTGAAATTGAAAGAAGTTGATGTCTTCTTAATCGGACTGTCTCCCTTACTCTTTTGCAGGCCCTGCTCCTTCCTGCTAGCCTAGGCGCCGCAGGGGCGGGAGGCAGGAAGCAGAACGGCTGTGTTTCCAGGTCGCTCAGGACCTGAGAGAGGCCTCTACACATTATCTCCCCACACCCGGATCATCTCTGGGGCTTCTGACAGCAGAGGAAAGTGGGGTCTGGGTCACTACAGGGTGAGAGGGGAAGCACTGGGGGCCACAAATGCTCCCCTCTTTACTCCTCTTCCCTACTAGCATATGGGCAGCAGGCACAGGGAGGTGGTCCCGTGCTGAAGCAACAGGAAGTCCCGGGAGACCTGGCGTCTAGTGCATGCTGCACTACTGACCCCTGCATGGTGCGACCCCCATTCCTGGACGTCAGTTTCTATGTTATAGAATAAAGTAGCAGGACTTGATAATAAAAGCTTGGCAGTTTCAGAATCAAAGACCACATGGGCCAAGGTGGTACTGTGGGCATTTCTTATAGGATACCAATTGTTATACAATTGCTAGTCTGATGGGGCCAGCCTCTGACTTGGGGTCCCCAGATAGCCTTCTGCAACGCAGTTTCTGGGTCCCTTTCATCCTGCCACTACACCTCACCTCACTCTACTGGAGGAGAATAAGGAATAATTTCTCCATAGCATAACTTCAGCTGAAGCCTATGAAGCATTCTTGGGGAATGTCACAGAGAACAGAGGTCCTTTCAGTCTCACACATCAAAGCTGCTGGAGACCTTCTCTTCTGTGATGCCATCAGTGGGTACCCACATAATTCATCCCAAGTAGGACACTTCTATACGTGAACTATTGATAATGGCACCAGACAGTAAGCATGAACGTGGGATGTCCATGGGAAACAGGGACAAATGGCCACAGTACATATCACAGTTGACACCTAGTCAAACAGCCAGCCCCGGGGAGCCCTTGCTTTGACCACGTGGTAGCGCCAGCCTTAGACTCATCATTTAAAGTCAGTCAGGCTGCAGGTAAGCAGGCACCTCTCAAGTCAGGAGCCTGCCCCTGACTAGGTAATAGTGGAACCAGACCCCAAAGCATGGGGTCCCCACTGCAGCTGCCTCCTTTGACTCAGGGGCCTTCCCCCAACCCAGCATAGCTTTCTCCTCCCCCAGGAGTCTAAGGCTTAGTCAACCTTGAGAAGTCTGCATATATTTATAAAGCTGCTGTTCCTCTTAACAGCATCTGAAAGCTTTCTACAGGCATTAATTAAGGAAGGTTCACAGCCAGCCCGGAGGAAGGAAGCAGGAGTTTGGGGCTCATTAAAGAACCAGTTCCCCCTGCTGGGCAACTCCCATGGGTTTTTTTCATTAATTTTTCTGTCCCTTCAAAATGAAAGTAGACACACAGGCACACACACGTGCATGCACACGTGCCCAGGTGTGCATCATGCACATTTAAGCACATATGCACACACCCCTGCACTCATAAATGCGGATGCACACGCATATGCACACCCACACATTCCCTGGCTGGTTCCCGGCCGTCTCTGACCTCCTTCCCGACAAACCTCTGCCAGCTCCATTCCAGGCCACCCCAAGCCTCAGCCCCTGCAGCTCAGCTCCCAAGGGCTCGCGGTAGCTGTTATGCAGCCGCGAAGAGGTGGGGCCTCCCCGGGTCACCTCGTGTGACCCTCTCTGCACACCCCTCCTCACCATGTCAGCCCCTCCACATGGGCACATGACCCTTCATTTTCCTCCCAGAGGGGTGGTCAGGGGTAGTGGGCAGAACAGAAGCTAAGAAGGGAGGCAGTGCAGCCCCGAGTCAGGCTGCCGCTCAGTCTGCAAGGGCTGTGCTAACAAAGGGCCTTAGACAACAGAAAGGGACTGTCTCACAGTACTAGAGGCCAGAAATCCACATCGAGAAGTTGGCCTGGTTGGTTCCACTGGAGGCCCGCAAGGAAGAGCCTGCTCTGCCACATCTGCTGGGAGTCTTTGATGTTCCCAGTCCAGGCAAAGCATCACCCCGCCCTCGGCTGCATCTCCACATCTTGTTCTCCCTGTGTATCCGTGTCCAGATTTCCCATCTCTGTCAGTCCTACTGGACCAGGGTCCACTCTATGAACTAATGACATTTGCAACAGTCCTGTCTCCAAATAAGGCCACAATCAGGTCACACTCTGAGGGCCTGAAGGTTAGGACATAAACGTAAGAATTTATAAGAGGGCATGTTCAACTCAAAACAATGTTACTGAAATGCCACAAATAGGGGATCTTTCCTGGACAAACAGTTGTCCTGCTAAAGACTGTGACTGGTGGCACAGAAGAAGTGTTTCTGTTTAGGACGGTAGCCCACTAGCCATCAGCAAGGGCTTTGGGAGAACCCAAACCACGCTAGCAGTTAGCTACATACAAGCTTCTTAAAGCTCGACTTGGAGATGTGTGTACTAAGGCAGAGGCACTCGGACACAGACTTAAGGGCCAGGGCCTCACCAGGACAAGGAGATTTGCCCTGAATAACTCAACGCAGGAACTTTATCTGGCTTTCTTTTGTCACTGCCTTGTATTCCATTCTTGATACTGAGCAGACCAGGTGGCCTGCTCCTGCTCATGGCCCCAGCGGCCTGAACGAGTGTCTCTCAGTGGTCCCAGGGCGGCAGTATTTGGAGATGCGGTGGACCTTTAGAAGATGAAGGTCTATGAGCTGCCTTCAGGTCACTGTGGGCGTGGCCTCTAAGGAGACCAAGGCACCGCCAACTCATAGGCTCTCTCTGCTTCCTGCTTCATGCCACCCCCGCCAGAGCGCAAACCAATGGACTGCCTCCATGTTGGACCTGAATCTCCAGAACCAGGCATCAAAATAGACCTCGTTTTACCTCCTACGTGGCCTGCGCTGCCTTCTGCCATGACTTCCGCCTCCACTATTTTGCAGTCTTGTTCTTTTGCTTCTCCCTCTCGTCTGGCATACACACAAAAAAAAATTGAATTAATCATACTCTTTCGTTTACATAAACCTTTATCATTGTTTTGGACAAGGACCCCTTTTAATTTTCTTCATTTCATCCTTTTCTTAATCCATACCCCTACTCACATCACCAGCCCCCACAACCATACTATTTTGCCCAAGATGTTCTTTTTATTAATGGAGGTTCTCACCAAATGTGGATTGTTTCCTTGCATGAGCTTATTTTTATTTTTATGGAGTATGACATATGTACAGTAAGATATGCAGAATCCTAAGTGCACAGCTCAGTGAATTTTATTTATTTTGTATTTAATTTTTGTGTGTTTGGTTGTTGCAGGATCTCACTGTGCAGCTTGGACTCGTGGTGATCCTTCTGCTTTCAGCCTCCCCAGCTCTGGGTCTATAGGTGTGCACCACTATGCCTGGACTCTGCTCAGTTCAGCCTGCCCTGGGGCGGGGCTGGTGCAGAGCACGTGGTGCTGGGGACTGAACCGCAGCCCTGTGCCTGCCCAAGCTTACCTAAACAAGTGCTTTAATCCACTGAGCACAGACGCTTCAGTCCACTGAGCTATCTCGCTCGGCCTCAGTGAATTTTATAAACAGCTGTGCATTTGCATCTGAGTTCACGCATTAACCGACCACTTGGATGAGGACAGAACAGTTTCAGCTCCCAGCAGCTCTAGCGGTTCCTACTTAGTCCAAATTAATCCACAGAGATAGTGCTATCTTGCCTCCCACTTTCACAGATTTCTTTCTTTAATTTCACATAAATGAAATTATTAGTCTTTAAATCTTTCTTATCACTGAACTTTCTTCCACTGGTCATTAAGTTCATTTTTTTTTAATGCTGTGTATTAAAGTATTCAGTTGTATGAACATTTGAGATATTGGACCTATGTACTGTTAGGCCTTTGTTTTTTTCCAAGATTTGGATTTTGTGAGTAAAGTGACCATGAAGCCCTTTCTGCGTGTCTTGTGGTGGCACCTGGCTTCCTTCTTTGGGGGTTGAACTGTGGGCCACAGAAAAGCAGACCTTGTCCCTCTGCGTTCCACTTCCTCAGCAGCACCCGGGCCCCTCCCGATGCGCCTCCTTGCCTGAGCGAGATGCCGTCAGCCCTCCACTTGTCAGTCACCCTGCTGGGGAAGAGGCGTGGCTTCTCCTTACAACTCAGCCTGCGTTTCTCTGCTAACTCAGGGTGCTGAGCACATAGCCTGCAGATGTGTACATTGGGGATTCACATGTGGAGCCCTGCGAAATGCTTCATTAGGGTTTTTTGTCCACTTTTAATTGGGCTATTTGCTTTTCCTTGTTGATTTGCTTTAGTTTTTATGTATTCAGAACCTCATGAAGCATTTATTGGGTATGGAAAGAAGTACGTTCTTCCTGGCTGTCACTGGCCTTTTCACTTTTTAATGTTGTTTTTTTTACACCACCACAAGTGTTCTTAATTTTACTGAAATGTATACTCCTAGTTCTTTATTATTAGTGATTTTTTGCATTTTAAGACAGCATTGACTAGCCCAAATACGTACTTTTATTTTCAATAATACTGTGGAGTGAATCAGATTCCGTTCTCCCACCGAGCGTTACCTTCTTTCGCATTAGCCTTCCTGCCACAGTGCAGACCTCCGGCCACTCCTCATCACCGTGTCATCCTCCGTGGTGCCCAGCCCCTGTTCCCATCCAAGTGCACACACAAGGTCCCTCGAGGCCCTGTCCTACCTCTGCCTTCACCTGAGCCACATCACTTTGCATCCAGGGCAGGAAGATACATGATTCATCAAACATACAATTTTCTAAAACTCTTCACTGATTGCAGTATTTTTGAATTCAAAACCTTGCGCAAAAAAAAAAAAAAAAAAAAAAAGGCTTGCGCTTGCCAGGAAAGTGTTTATGCCTCTGAGCTATCTCCCTGGCCTCTTCACTGATCCTGACATGTGACCTGGCCAATGGTTTGCAAGGAGCCCTAGGCTCCCACAACTTGACAGTTCCAAGATAGCCCAGTTCCCCCTCCCTCATCCCCACAACTTCCTTGTACCTCTACCCAGCACCTCAGACTCCAGGTTGGGCTTTTTCTACCTGTGCCAAAAGCCAGGTGGCATGACTCCCATACCCTAGCAAGCTAAGGATGCCTGAGGAGGTGTTGAGACGACACCTCTGGGACTCAGATTCAGTAGGTCTGGGCAAGCCTAGGAATCTGCTCTCCACAAACTGCCAAGGTGTGCACACAGGAGAAGCAAGCTCTCTGTTACTATCCCCTCACTCCACTTTCAGTGTTTCCAGAATACTTCATGGATATCAGCTGCAGGGGAAGGGAATAAGTCATCCACTGATCAGGTCTACTCTGCAGCCAGCTGTTTGGTTCTCTTCAGTTACCTGATGATGCTATTCAGACTGGATCATGTGCAGTTGTTTCAGACCCACAGAATGAGGGCTTGGTCCCATGTGGCTCCCAAAGGACTAGTTCAGTTGTCCATCATAGGCAGTAAGTTTCCCACACTTCCATCTGATTCAGTTATAAACTGGATGTGGGGTCCTGTGGTCCCATCTTCGGGTTTAGTTATTACCTGTGACAGTTCACATAGTCACTGACCTGTTACAAAGGATGGCATAGTATACAGGCCATGACAAGCCATCCATCTGGATGCGAGGCACACAGAGAGCACGGGTGGAAGGGTCCTGGCACAGGAGCACTAGTCTGTGTGGAACTGGGGTCTACTACGCTCCTGAAACGTGGATGTGCTCAGCAACCTGGAAGCGCTCTCATCTCTAGGGTTCTTATGAACGGTGCATCATGGCGGCATGATTGTCAGCAACTCGCCCTCCAGCTCCTCCCTCTTTGCACCCTGAGGGTGGGGGTGTGGTTTCGGGCTTGGTCTTTGTGTAACCACCCATGAGCCCACCAAGGGTTGCCTCACTGCAATGAAGGATGCTCCCGAGAACTTCCAAGGAATACTTGAGACTGTGTCAGGACCTGAGGTTGGAGGCCATGAGAGAGCAAATGATGCTTCTAGAATCCTAGCACTCAGGAAACTCTGAGAGTTTGAGGAACTCTGAGAAGAAAGCTGCTTTAACAAGCCTTGGGGCTGCCTATCTCTAACCTTCTTTCAGGATGTTCTTCTTTCAGTCAATTGAGGTGGAGTTTTCTGTTATTTCCAGCCAGAAATGCTCATGTCATGTGTCAGCCCCACATCCTCAGCATCTCTATAGGACATTCTTGATGGATCAAAGCTCCTTAAAGAGAGGGCCGAGGTAGACTCTCCCCTCCATTAGTCTTTGGACCCTGTGAGGCAGGGTGTGCGCTTCTCGTCATCAGACTTAATCTATCTTCACAACCATACTGAGTGAGCAAAGATCTGGAGTTAGCGCTCCCTCTCTGGCCTCTTGTGCTGGTGTGTGTGTGTGTGTGTGTGTGTGTGTAAGGGTGGGCGGAAGTGTGGTGTGTGATGTGTGATGTGAACTCAGCAACCACAGGGCTCCTTTGGACCAAGGAAATACCCCTTCCAACGAGGCTCTGAGTCTGCACAGCCCTGTACACTGAGGCGATAATGGACCCGGTCTGAAATGGCGCTGAGCCAAAGGCTTCACGAGCGGTGCTGAAAGGAAGGACTGTGAGGACACAGAAAAGGAAGAGAAGGAGAAGAGAGGGGAGGAGCAGGAAGCACCAGCAGGTCTGGGAAGCAGATGCTGAGGAGGGAGGCCCCGGAGGAGCCTGCAGTTTGCAGAGAGAGGTCCAGGGAACTTGGGACCCATGGTGGCCCCTGCAGGAGGGACTGAGGCAGAAAAAAGAGGGTGAAACAGAAGGCTGAAGGCCCAGAGCACCCCGCCAGCCTGTGAGCCTGAGCACACGGTAACCATCAGCAGGCTCTTCACGAGCTCCTTTGCCCTGAAATGAGGGCGTAGCTCGGGCCCCGGGGCCGAGCCTCAGGCCGAGCCCAGTCCCGCGAGGGTCCATGAGGACCGGCACACGCCTTTCCTTCCCCCACCCACACCGCTGATTTTGCTGTGCAAAAGGAGAAAACACTGCGTGGACGTCACCGTACCATCCCAGGGACACTGGTGCGGACGCCCTTGCAGAGAGGCTGGCTCTCTGCGGCACAGGTGACGAGCCCGGGGGGTAATGATGGAGACCAAGCTAAGGACAGCCGCCGTGACTGCGGGACGTTCTGGGTGTGTGCCTTATCCGGGCAGCTGGAGGGACGTCACACGCACACGCCGCATCCTCCCGACACCTGCAGGCGGAGCAACCGTCCTTGCCCTGGTTCTACTGAGGAGGAAGTTGTGTCGGGTGTCCGGCCATTTGCCGACATCACGCCGTTAATAAACGGCAGGCCTCGCCCTGCCCTCCACCTCTGCAGCCCCAAGTCAGACTACAGTCCCCACTAGTTCCTCAGCTTTCCGACTGAATTCTGCTCCTTTGCATGGACTTCTTTGGAATTCCTTCCCTGTGCAGGTCCTTCGCTCTGACACCACAAGGGGTGCCCTCTGTGGTGGCCTGAGGGCTCCTCTCTGCAGCTGCTCACCATGGTTTCTGTCCTCGTGGTGATTTGCTTGCCCGAGGACGGGACAATAAATATCCGTTGAATTGACCTTAGCGGTGCTGCGAAGCCCCCACAACAGTGTGGAGAGGGCAGGGGCCGAGGGCTTTCCGGTCCCGGCTCTTTCATGAGTGGGACGTGAGTGGGAGAAGACTCCTCCTCGTGAGTCTCAGCAACGTTGGACTCAGGTGCACTGGGAAACCCTGAGCACTTTCAGTTCACACCGGCCACCCTCACTTGCAGTCTTGCCTTCTGTGCCTCTGTCGCTGAGGCAGCGCCAGGCGCTTCTTCACCTTCCCTCGGAGAAGCACCCAGGGGCTTTGAAGGCTAGAGCTGGGGCTGCCCCGCAGCGGATGAGAGGGCCTGCAGGCCGAAGGTCACTAAGAAAGATAAGGTACCACCTGGAATGCTGAGTGAGTGCCTTATCCGGGCAGCTGGAAGGATGATGTCACATGCACACGCCTCATCCTCCCGAAACCCGCAGGCAGAGCAACCGTCCTTGCCCTGGTTCTACTAAGGAATTTTTTGACCAGAAAATCTTTGCGGTTTTTTCCTCCAAATAAAGTAAAACTCTTCCTAAAGTCAGTAGGACTCTTCCACTCTCACACCAATGCAGCTGCGAAGGCAGAGTTTTAATTACAGTTCTTGTCGAGGAAAAGCCTATCAGAGAGCGAGGCTCCTCCCTGCTCCTAATCCCCGCTGCCGCTGACGCTGGTGGTTGCGCTCATTGGCTGGGAGCTGCCTGGCTTCACCCGACGCCGTCCTGGGGAATCTCAGATCTGCGCGTTCCGCACAAGTTGCCAGCCTGGACCCAAATCCTTAGAACCTAACCTAGTTCTTTAAGACATTTGGCCCTAGGCCCAAGCCGGTGCCGCTTTACATTCAGTTGCTCTAGTTCACTGCCCCAGCCTGCCATGCCCTGGACACGGCCACATCTCAGCCCAGAACCTTATGCTGCCTGGCATGGGCACAAGCATTTCCAACAAGGTTAGGGCATAGAACATCACCACAGGGTATGGCTAAATGATCTTTTTCCATCTTTTTTTTTTTTTGGTGATACTGAGGATTGAACTCACGACTCTACACTTGCCAGGCAAGCACTTATTCTACTGAGCTATCTCCCCAGCCCTTTTTGTCTTTTTGAGACAGAGTTTCTCTGCATAGCTCAGGCTGGCCTTGAAATCACTTAACTCAGGCTGACTTCAAATTCCACCTGTCCTCCTGCCTCAGCCTTGAAAGTGCTGGGATTCCAGGCACGTGCCACCCTGTCCAGCCATGATAAATGGCTCTAAATTTCAATTTGTGTCTTTCTTCAAATGGAGGCAGTGGTGTAGCCTGTGGGACACATTTCCACTGCAGCCTTGGCCCCCGGCAGATCTTGACCCTGGCCCCTGGCAAGGCCCATCTCACACCGGCTGCCTCCAGCTCTTCAGGGCTCTGATCATCATGGCTGCAGAGGTTCGCGCTCCAAGTGAAACAGGAAGCAAAACAGGAGGCTGGAAAGACTTCCCATTTCCAAGGGCCGCCTCCATCCCGATTCCTTTTTCTCCTGGCCTCCCAGAATGCTCAGGGGTCTCTCTCAGAGGTTGCCTGAGTCCTCCATACTCCTTCTCCTTCTCAGCCTCATTTTCTGCTCAGTCCAGAGTGGAAAACTGAAAACGGAAAGCCACCGGGAGACCAGCCTTCCTATTGGCGTGACTGCATACTGGTCGGCATCGCTTCCAGAAGCGATGAGGTGATTTCTCAGCAGCTCGTCAGGACAGTGGCTAAGCTACTGCTCCCAGAACAAAAAGAGAAGCAAATTGTTATTTATTAGTGGTGGCAGGCTAAGTCTGGTGAACCCCACTGGCCTGTCACGATTCTAAGAGGTGTTCCTTCTTGGGCTGGGCCTGGACCACCTCTGCTCTCAAATAGGTCCTTTACCCTTTGGATAGAGAAGCGAGGGTATGGGGAGGTGGGCTGGGGGGTGGGCGTGGCCTGGTAAGGACAGGCAAGCCAGGAAGAGCTTGCAGTGGTGACTTTCCTCAGGGCAGCCTGCCCTGCTTTCTCCGGAGTGTCCTGTTACTGCTTTTTCTCCTTTACTTGGTCCAGCCTCTCCCTCACTCTTCACTTCCACTTTCTCCAGTAAGCTGTGCCGTTGCTTTCTGCTCATTTCTTTCAATTCTTTTCTGAGACTCAAAGATCCTAGAATCTAACTCCAGAAGGGGACGTGAGCCACCCAGAACCGAGTAATTTTTAATTGGGAATCCCCTTTGAGAAGCGGGCTACTCCATAACACCCGCCTCCTTTCATATATCCTTTCTACTGTGTGTTTCCTGAGCCAGTCTCAGCAGACAGATCATAGCATTTTAATGAGTATGAGATTTGCATCCATCTACATTTACTGCATACATGCATTTCAGTTGGCATCTTGTGGCATGTGTGTGCACATGCATGTGTGCATGCACATGTGTGTGCATGCATGTGTGTGCACATGCATGCGTACTCTCCCAACCATTAAGCCAACTGTGTATCCCTAGGTGAGCACCTTTCTTCCAACCTCACAGACTCAAATATCTTGCATTCACAAGAGCATGAGCTGACATTTGCCATCTTACATGATTCTCTTTCCCAACTCTTTCGTGTATAGATGACAAAATTAAAAGATTAAAAAAGCCAAGGTTGTACTGGGGATCAGTGTGGATTGTAAGCCAGGTCTCTCTCCCTGGGTGGAGGTGGCACATTCCACACCACCAAACCAGAAAGTCTGGCGAGGCTCGAGCTCCCGTGAGCTCTGCAGCGGAGTTCCTGCCCTGGTCTTTCCTGGCCCTACCTGTACACCTTGGAAAAAAAGAAGCGTGCCCTTTGCCAGCTCCCTCTGAATACCCCAGGAGTAAAGTTTTTTTCAATGAGCTCTGTTGTAGGAAGGAACAAATATGTAAATGATGACAGGCCCTGTGCTGAGAGCGTTAGATGCAGAATCGCACTAGTTGCTCAGGGAGGAGACGTTGTCACAGTTGCCCATGTAATGCCCATACCTTCTTCTTCCTAAGTGACAATACCCAGTCCCAGGCAATCCATCATGATTGTTAGACCGGTGAGGACATGCCCATTCCCACCTGCCCAGCTACCTTGGCCCACTCTGGCCAAGGCAGTATGTCTGAGTTACTCTTCTCTCATTTGCTAGGACAAATACCCAACATCCAAAATGAGGGAACAAAAGGTTTATTTGGCTCACAGTTTCTGGAAGTTTCAGTCCACGGCTCAGCTGGCTCCAAGGCAGACTGGCACATGGCAGAGAGCAGCAGTTCATGGTGACAGAACAGCAACAATGGCAACAGAGAGCGAGTCTGTTTCTCTGTCTCTCTTAGATGACATTCGGGCTCTCTGCCTCAGGATATCCACCTCACACCACACCCATGATCCCAGCAATACTCAGACCCATAATCTTATCCTTGGATCACCCATATTCCAAGTGAATCATGAGTTAAGTGCTAACTCTAAAAGTCCCCACCCCATGATTGCATGAGGCTTTGGGGGGACAACTAGACCTAAACCATAACAAAACAGTAGCTTTTGTCTGCTGATGAAAGAGGCAAGGCATAGCCCCACCCTGTCTCCTTCTGTGACTTTGGATATGATGCTTGGAATAGCAGCAGCTAGCTGGCTTGTCACAATGACGTGAGTATGGAAATGCATAAAGGAAGGAGTAAAAAAAAAAAAAAAGGGGGGGTGGAGGGGACTTCTATGAACTTCAAGGAGTTGCAGAACCAAGATTCACTACTTCTGGAGTACCTGCTCAGATTTCTTGCTTTGGTTTAATAAATATGTATTAGGTAGGCCTTCTACTTGCACCTAAAGACATTCTTCTGTAATGTAAATGGCTGGTCTAATCTCTAGTTTACAGACAAGAAAGGCTGGATGACTTTGATGACAGGGTTAGGAAGGCAAAGGACTGGAATTCAAACCTGACACCCTGGAACAAGAGCTTGAGCTCTCATTGCCTCTTTAAAAAGTTTAACAAGTTACTAATATGCATCAAATTGCAAGGATAAAGTTTCTCCCAGTGAAAAGACAGATGAGAAGGTGGTGAAATAGCAGGAGGATCCTGTCTTTGTGTTAAATGAAGCTCAGTGGCTTTCGCTCTCAGCACCTCTGCTGTCCTCTCTGGCCACTGTCTCCTTTTATTTATTTCCCTCATCATGGTTTAAGTATAAAGCACTGTGAATGAAGATGGCTGTCAGGGTTAGCTGCAGGGGTATGGATGTTCTATATTTTTTTCAGGAGAAATGTAGTTTCAAATTTCTAAGGCTACTTCCTCTCCCTTTCATGGAAATCTAATTATATTGGTTAAAAAACAGCTAATCAGGGCCGGTGAGGTAGCCCAGTAGACTAAGCGCCTGTTTAGGCAATCATAGGGACATCCCCAGCACCACATGCCATGGCAACACTGCCCGTAGGCACGCTGAGCCTGCCACCTAGACCAGGTGTAGTGGTGCGTGCCTGTAATCCTAATCCCAGGGTTGGGGAGGCTGAAAACAGGAGGATCACTAGGAGTCTGAGATATGTAGTAAGACCCTGTACTAAATATATAAATTTTTTTAAAAGTAGCTAATCATTTCTTTAGAATACTCTCCAGCCAAGTCTAACTTCATTTAGATGGGCAAGCTGATTGTGTGAACCAAAATGAGAATAGAGCGAGACTTTGTCTCAAAAAAACAAACAGATAAACACAAACAGAAAAGAGAAGCAGAGACCAGAAGCACTTCCAAGTTCTTCCAGTTTTTGTATATTTGGGTAGGTTTTGCAGGCTGTCTCTCTCTCTCTCTCTCTTTCTCTCTCTCTCTCTCTCTCTGCCTCTCCCCCCCCCCAGAATCTTACTATATCAAACACCACAGCCTTCATTAACAACACTATGACCTTGCTATCAAGTGTCGATTCCCCCTTCACAAAAAGCTTGTGACCGTTTTGTGTGGTTTGTCTAGAAACTTCTGTAAACTGTTTTCTTAAAGAGAATTTTAAAGACCACTAAAACGATACAGAATTTCAAAACAAAATGATAAGAAATTAACAATGGTTATTATATTGCATAGTGTCATCTTGAGACTAATTGCTCAGATTACCAGATACAGGCATATAAAACTGATTAAACTATATAATCACCAACTGTTTCCTTCAATAAATTAATAGAAATTAGTCGTACAATGATCTTAGCTGTCATGTATGTGTGTGCATGTGTGTGTATTCCCCTTCCTTCCTTTCCCCCATTCCTATTTCAGTTTTTCTTTCCCTTTAGATAGTTTCTTTCCCTTTCACAGTATCTATTATACCTTTTGGATGTTATTTACCCTTTCATCTTCTTATACTAGGCAGACAATATGATGTTTACACACGAGTCTGTTTTATTTCACGTATGAGTATGGCCTTCTATAAATCTTATGCTTTAGAAAAATACTTCTTGCCATTCCAAAAACAAAGAGAGAGCTCTTGAGCCTGTACCACCCTTGGTTTATCCCTTAACACTTAGCTTTGCCCATAGTGGCACTTGGGGGACGTCCACATCTCTCTCATCGTGGCTAATGCTGCAGTGAACATAGCTGTGTAGGTATGTCTTCGTAGACGCCCTTTGTAACGGCCCCTGTAGTACTGGAAAATGAAGAGAAACACATCTGAAAAGTCAAGGGGAGATGGCAGCCTTGCAAGGCTGCCTCATGTTTGCACACTGCCCTGGGGCGGCACCTGTTCAAAGGCCCTGGAGTGGGGCAGGAAGACATAGCCCAAAGCCCTCTCTCCTGTAGCCAGAGTCTCCGCCCTCAGTCAGGCATATCTGCTGGTGCTGGGCCATGCACGACCTGGGAAGGAGTAGGAACACACCAGAGAATAAAACAGATCAGAGTCTTTGTGTCCTTCGGGAGGTGAGACTGGGTTAGAGACCAGAGCCCAAGACCTACATAACATACCATCTATACCATGTCTGATAGTGGCCCACTAGGGAGAAAGAAATGATGCTGGGAGTGGGCAACATTTTAGATCTTGTGGTCAGGGAAAGCTTAATGCAACAAAAGTGTGACTTTTGAAAAAAATGTAAATAGAGATGCAATTTACATACTATGAAATTCATCATTTTAAAGTGTTCAATGCAGTGGTTTTTGGGGTGTTCACTGAGTTGTGCACCATCACCAATATCTAATTCAAGGACATTTTATAAACGGGGCCTTTGGGGTAAAGACCTGATGCTGGAATCTTCCATGTGCTCCTCCTTATGCACTGAAGGCTTCCCTAGGAGGTCACACCAACAGGCTTCCCAGGTGACCAACCAGTACAGGTTAGGAGCACCCATAGGTGAGAAGAGAAGAAGAGAGTGCCTGGGGGTGTGTACTGGTTATATCTCTATAACTACGACAAAATACCTGAGATAATCAACTTAAGAGGAAGGAAAGGTTTATTTGAGGTCACAGTTTTGGAGGTTTCAATCCATGCTTGTGTGGCCTGTTGCTTTGAATCTGTGGTGAGGCGGCAGCACATCACGGTGAGAACGGGTGGCAGAGAGGTTGCTCACCATGTAGCAGCCAAGAAACAGAGAGAGAGAAATGGGTGGGGACACCAACATTTCTTTCAAAGCCACACCCCTAATAACCTAACTTCTTCCCATTAAGCTCCACCCTCTAAAGGTTCCACCACCTCTCCCAACTAAGCCCTCGGGAGCCATCCAGACCCAAACTACAGCAGGGTCTTTACTCCGCTGGCCTCATCCATTGGGATCTCCAGTCCTGGTCAGAGACCACAATCCTTTGCACATGGCCTGTCCTCTCCTCTCACAGGATCCAGTGGTTTTCCTTCTCTGTCACTTCAGGCCTTGAGGCTGAGTCCTCACTGTTCCCAACCCCGCTTACAGCAGGGTCCCAGTGGTCGCTCTGTTCCTGGCCACGCTGCTGCAAACAGTCTCTCTAATAAACTCCTTGCAAGTTCCTACCCAGGCAGGGTTCTCCCTGCAGAAACCGAGCTCTGGCTGAAAGCGGTGCATTGAAAATGGTGTCACCGCCACGTCACAGGTCATAGCTTGGCTGGGAGGAGGGGGCTGAGAGCATACGGGTCACGTGGGTGGAGGCTCGGGAGCAGATGGCGCAGGTCCTTGGAAGTGAGTTCTCACTCTTGCAAGACTGAATTGCTCACCTAAGAATGTATTCTGGAAAGCAAGTTCAGCCCTCGTGTTCCATCTCTTCACACCCCCACTTTTCTCATTTTTAAAGAACACAAAATAGAAAAAACAGCATTAGAAATGATACAAGATTTCACTAAACAAAGTATTAGGAATTCAACAAAGGTTGATGTATTATATGATGCTATCTTCAAACTAGTTGTTCAGATTACCAGATAGGAACATGTAAGATTCACTTAAAGAAAAAAATAAAAAAGAAAGAAAAAAACAATAACAAAGAAGTTGTAAGAAACTCAAAAGTGGAAGAAAGCAAAAAAAAAAGAGTAAAACAAATTTAAGCATTAACTTCTGCTTTCAAAGGAACAGCACAAATCAACAATACAGTGATCCGTACTACGCTACACATAGACCTA
>PVKN010020968.1:0-15712 GCA_004027915.1 Capromys pilorides
TTTTTTTTTTTTGTGATACCAGGGATTGAACTCAGGACCTTGCCCTTGCCAGGCAAGAGCTTCTACTGAGCTGTCTCCTTGCCCCTCACCCTTTTTTTGAGTCAGGGTCTTGCTATATAGTGTGGGCTGAGCTTGAACTCACTATGTAGCTCAAGTTGGCTTTGAACTCATGGCAAACCTCCTGCCTCAGATCACAGGCGTGCACCACCATGCCCAAGGTACGTGGCATCTTCATGCTGCTTTATTTCCCCTCTCACTCTCCTCATCCCTCACCCTTCGTCTCTTGTACCCTTTCTACTTGCAAGAAAGCCATCCCCTTGCCTCCCTCTAGCCATCCTCTATTGATTTCTTTCTCTGCACTTTGTGCTCCTCAAATGACAGATGCTATATGGTACTTAAACCTGTGTTTCTGGTTTGTTTCACTCAACATTATATTTTGCAGGTGCATGCATTTTTCTGCAAATGTCTCAAATTTGTCCTTCTTCATAGCCAGGTAGTATTCATTACATATAGATACCACATTTTCTTTACTGAACTGTCTGTTTGTTTTCTTTAATGGCCGGCTCAGTCTGCCCTGGGGGTGGGGCTGGCACAGCATGTGGTGCCAGGGATGGAACCTCGGTCCCTGCGGTTGCCTAAGCTTTCCTAAGCAGGTGCTTTAGACCACCAAACCATCTCGCCAGCCTCAAATGTCTGTTAACAAGTATACAGGCTGCTAGGACATAGCTATTATGCATTGCTCTGCTATAAACATGTTTCACCTGCATGTAGTAGAATGTTTAAAATTCTTTGGGAGCACGGTGGCACATGCCTGTAATCCCAGCACTTGGGAGGCTGAGGCAGGAGGATCAATGTGAGTTTGAGACCAGCCTGGGCTACAAAAGTGAGCTCAAGGTCAGCCTGAACTGCACAGCAAGACCCTGTCTCAAAAAGACCAAAGCGGGTAAAAGAAAATCTAAAACTGCTCTGAAGGGACTGGGGAGATAGCTTCATAGCACAAGTGCCTGCTTGGCAAGTGAGAGGTCGTGAATTTGAACCCCAGTCCCGCCAAATAAATAAACAAACAAACAAACAAACAAACAAATAAAAAAAACTGCTCTGAAGAATAAAATTTATTTAAAAAGAAAAGCAGATTTTCATGTCATTCAGTTCTAAATCCCATTCCTCTAATATATAGTGCTAACATGGACACTTTTCCTTTTCAATAAATTCTCACATCATATTGTGACATCACTTAGACTCTGTTTACTATCTTTGCATTTTTTCCTTTTAAAGAAGGCCCTGAATAAACACTCAACAAACATTGGAAGGGAATAGGAAATAAACATGATGTGCATAAATCAGAAAGAGGCTGCTATCCATTTGGAAGTGAGGTTAAAAAAACTCATAAAAAATAACACCCATAAGGTACAGCATACTTAGCAACATGCATCAGATTTTAAAACTAATAAAAATAGAGCCAGGTGTGGCTGTACACACCTATAATCCCAGCACTTGAGAGACTGGGAAGAGGACTGCAGTTGAGTTTGAGGACAGCTGGACTACAAAGTGAGACCTTGTCTTTAAACAAAACAAAAACAGAACAAACCTTTCTAATAAAAATGTTAGGGCCTATGGCTCTGAAGTCCTGTTCACACTTAGTATGTGCAAGGTCTAGGTTTTGTGTTCAGCCCCAATTTTTTAAAAATAAAGTTAATGAATATCCTCCCCCTCAAATTTAGGTAAAATACAATTTGGCATCAATTAATTTAAACACTAATTGGCTTATTTTTAGTTTAAATACTTAGTTACAAAAGCTATTTTCTCCTCCTGTACTTAACCTGTGTGGGCAGTGAATTTAATACCTAACTTAAGCTACAGCAGGGAGGAGACCGCGTCCAGAGACCGCACTACTAATAGCAAGCACTACCATTATTTGGTGGAAAGGAATAGTATTTTCAGATTGGCACAAAGAATCTGGCACTGAACATGAAGCTTTCCACCATCCAGCTCTTACCTACCCTTCAGTGGTTGGTGGGGAACCTATCACTGAAAGCTCTAACAGGCTTGCGATCACTGCTCCAGACTCACCTGTTTCTTTTTGTTTTGAACTCCAAGTCCAACAATACTAAACCTACCTGCAGTTCCACAGCATTGAGCTGCCTGAAATGGCAACCCAAGATCTAATTTAAAGATCTCTTCTCTTCTTCCACGGACTTTGTTTTCATGGCACTACTACTACCATGCTTGACTCAATATATTCTAATTACAGTACTTATCTTTTCCATAGATTTAACTATATAAGAACTGAAGTCTCATTTGTTAACTGTTGTATTTCAAGGGCAGTCAATAAATGTTTGATTTGTCTTGCAAAGAAAAACTTTTGTTCAAGACACAAAAACATTATAGTTCTTTCTCTTTTTATGATAAACTATTTCTCAAATATGAACAGTGTAAAAACATAAACTATTATTATATAACAAATGTTTATGCCTGGTTTTCTTTTTATTCACAATAAGCAAGTGCTTTAATAGGTGCAATCTCCAAAATACATTCTGAACAGACTGTGGCCACTCCAAGTCACCCCATCCCTTCTACTGCCTAGAAAGCTAATTCTGGACAACAGGGAGACCAATTCTATATGTGTTTTGGAACGATTCCTGGGAATTTAAACCCACTCTCACCAGACTGAATTATGAGATTTTCTAATCCTTTTTCTTGTCATAAAACCCAGTAACTAAAGCCATAAATATGGCCAAGGTATTCAGATTCAGAAAACTTCCACAGAATTATCCTTAAGAACCAATACAAACATTATCCTCTATCAATGAAACTGAGTGAAGCATAGCACAGGTTCACACAGGAGGGCAAAAGCACAGCTCGCACATGCAGCTGTGCAGTATAGACTGACCCAAAAGCTAGGAGCAGCACAGAACAAAACAAAATAAAAGACCACCAATAAAAACAAATACGTGAACCTAGTGCTACTGACTCTGGCTCTTGCCATTCTCCCTTTGTCCACTTGGCTTCTGAGCCCCACATACATTCCTTGTAAATTAACAGCCCAATATGCTATGTTCTGTTTTACTTTCAAGTGAGAATTTTACAAAGGTACAACATATTGTGTATTTCTTATGTGACCTTTATGTGTATATTAAAGACAACTCTTCCTGGAGAAAGTACTTTTACTTTATAGAAGAAAAAACCAAGACTCAAAGAAGCCAACTGCCTTGACTCCAAATACAGATAATAAAAAGTAAAACTGCAATTTATTTCAAATTTCAGTCTCATTTCAAAAACATCTGATAACCTGCCTACTTTAAAAGAAGAAAAGGAAGGAAACAAACTAATGTTCAAGATAGCAAAGAGTCAACCAAGTATTCTTCCCCAAGCAACATAAAGACAGAATAGATGACAATGGTCTACCATGCATGGAATGAAGAGGAACATCTTATGAAAACCAGACACAGACATTTGATTCTTAAAATGTTATTATTAGCTGGGCATGGTGGCATATGCGTGTAATCCCAGCACTGGGGAGGTTGAAGCAGAAGGGTCACTATAAGCTTGAGGACAGCCTTGCCTACATACTGAGGTCAAGGCCAGCCTGAACAGCATAGTGAGGCTCCATCTCAAAAAAAAAAAAAAAAAAAAAGTATAATCCTGTCTGCTCCTTACTGACTGATTGCTTTATCTGATTTCTTTCACATCTCAGGCTTATCATCATATTACACAGATACTACAATGAGCTGTTGTTTTTTTCTTTTTTTTGTATTTTAGGGAAGGGTCTACAGGGCATTCAGGGTCTCACTCCTGGATGAGACTTATAGTGATCCACCTGTCTACAGCCTCCTAAGAGCTAGGATTACAGGTGCGCGCCACCACGCCCAGTCTCTGAGTTATCTTGGACAACAATTTGAGGGAAGTATGTACTCCTAAGTATGAACTACAGAACCATCCTACAACTCATAGGGGAAGGGAGTAGATCCGTGATAGGAAAATAAATTTCCTATCAAATGAGGAAGAAAAAAACTTCCTAAATGAGTTTTGGTCTCTAAAAGCATTTCACGAGCAAAATATATATTTGCTTATTAAGGGTCTGTTACTCACTGAGCAACTCTATTCATACCTCCTACTAAAATCAGTATTCATTTTTTTCTGCTCCTTTTGTTTAGTTTATTTTCATTCCCCTCCCTCCCTCCCTTTCTCCCCTTCCCTCCTGTGGTACTGGGAATTGAACTCAAGATCTTTCCAGAGGTTTTGTGCCATTGAGCTGTATCACCAGCCCAGTTCATTTTCATATTCAACCACTTAACTGTTCACCCTGTGCATCACTCAGGCAGGTGTAACTTCAGCCAGTCAATTGTTGTATAGAATATATGTGGTAAAACTGTATTTTTTATATTTCCTACTATATGCTGAAAATTAATAGGAAAAATGCAATTTTTAGTTATCCTGTATTTAAGTAGCTGAGCTAGAAAGTAGTTAAAACAATCTCTACACTCACTGATACAGGAAAAATGTAGTGGTTTTTGCTTTGCTTTTTGGCCCCAAAAGATGAGTCTCATTATGTTGCTCAAGCTACTTTCAAGCTCCTGGACTCAAGTAGTCCTTCTACCTTAGCCTTTCATATATCTGGGGCCACAGGTGTATGCCACTGCCCAGGCTCTTAATATACTATCTCACTGCTAAGAATCAGAAATATATTGTGTCATAACAACCCTAACAGTGCACCTGAAGTATTTTAGACAGTGAAACCATCTACTACCTTTAGGCCAGTTTTGGAGATGGAAAATGAAGTGGGTGTACTAAAACCCTCAAAGGGAAATCTACTTTGGGCACTAGAGGCCCTGAACAGGGGAGTTCTGTGGGTCTGGGTATTTTTGTTGTTGTTGCGGGGGGTGTTTCATTTTTGAGGACAGAAGCCAGAGCCTCCCTCCACAATGTGTGTGTGTTCTACACCTCTGACCTACACACCAAGCCCCCCCCCCTTTTTTTTTAAAGAGTTTTTTTATCATTGCTCCCCTCAGAAGTTTCTTTACACATTTTCCCTTTAATTAATACCACTTACAAATTTTGATACCACAAATATACTACGTATCTATGCACCATACCAACACCTGTATTTTATGGATAAAAAGATTCTTTTAAGCCATTCAACAACCAAATCTTACCCCCATGGGGGAGAAATGACTCTTGCTGTGAATGCTTCTCTACTCCATCAATTATTCAACACATATAAAGCAGAAAGTACTAATATGGAAGGCAGCCTATATTTTTTAAGTGTTAATTGACCTTGACATAATTGATACAACATTGAGCAATGTGTACTTTAGTATTTAGAATTGTTAAGAAAAAAAAAAAACTAAAGTTACTGTTATGGTTTATGTCTAGTTGTCCCCTCAAAGTCTCATGCAATCATGGGGCAGGGACTTCTACAGTCTGAGACTTGAGTCATGATCCACTGGGATTATGTGCTTTAGTATGAATAGGATTATGGGTCTGAGTCCTTCTAAGATTATGGGTGTGGCCTAAGGCGGATGGGTTGAAGCAGAGAGCCTGAATATAATATAAAGAGAAACAGAGAGACAGATGTTGGCTGTTGCTCTCTGTGCCCTGGTTGGTTGGTTGCCTCTGTCACCATTTTGTTGCTGTTCTGACACCATGAACTGGATGCTCTCTGCCCTGTTCCACTCAGCCTTGGGCCAGCCGAATATGGACTGAAACCTCCAGCAACTGTGAGCTAAATAAACCTTTCCTTCCTTCATTTTGAGTGTCAGTATTTGTCCCAGCAACAAAAAGTAACTAAGACAGTTACAAAAGTTCTATCAGGCCTATGGGCTTTGTCTTGACTTTAAAAATTCTAAAACTGTAACATACTCTACCCACAGAACCAAGCTTTTGCTTCATAATCCAGCCAGCTTGCCTCTGCTCCTGTGTGGGTACCTAAGCACAATGGTGTGTGTGGGTTGATCTTCAAAAGGGCAGGACAGCCCCCCACCTCCAGCCAAGCTCACCCAACTAGTAATGTGACAAATACTGACAGCCAAATAAAGAACTGGAGTGAAGTGCTAAAGGCTTTCTCATTTTAGGGGCACAGGAAGAGAAAATAGTATGTCTCAGGGATGGATGGATAGGGCAAAAATAAGAATTATATGAGGTAAATAATGAAAGGAGACAGAAGAAAATCAGTGCTCTAGGTACCCTGCCAAAAGCATAAAACCTTTTAAAAGTCCAGCTGTGAGTTGTTCTGGACACCATGCTTCATAATCTATTCTTGTCACAAAGTACTTGTCTCTGTCTGTTGTGGGGGAATGAGATTATTTTCCATTGCAGAAATTTCCTGTTAACTTTTAGAATCAAGAGACTCTTTTTCAAAGGTTTTGCACAGTGTCTCACCTACGTTATCTTCTCAGGTCAGCGTATGCCCCAGCCCCCACCCATAAATACATATACCTGCCAGGTCACCTCTGTAACTGTCACAGAGGATACAACACGCTGACTTTCACTCCGCACATCTTTTGCTCCTAAGCTTTCTCTTTGGACTATCTTTTCTACTTTGGAAAACTATATGGACTGTGGAGAGAACAATGATAGATGTACTGTTTGACTATTATTTCAGAAACCCAGAAGTGCAGCAAACTTGAGATCTGTTATATTACCCTTGCAATGCTTTAGAGTAAGTTTAACTCTTGTGAAATCATACCTTTGAGTTTTTGTTGAGCTTGTTCCAAGAATAAGTCAGACAGAGAACACAAAGAGCTGATATGGTAAGTGCACCAAAATATCAACACTGTAATTGTGTACCAAAAAGTCAACCTAAGATATTCTTGTGCAACGACTTTGGCTTGAGGCACAGCAGGAATATTCCATGGCACTACTCCCACTGGCTCTTTAAATGTCTGGCATCTCTCAAGGTTTTCTTTCTGGTATTGTCCCCCTACCCTTTTTGGTATTGTTCTAACTCTACGGTTTCACTTTACAAAGCCCTCCTCCACATAAACTTTCATTATTGCTTATTTTCTTTCTACTCAGATGTGTCCCAAATCTCTCTAGGTCAATGGTGGCAAAGCCATGGCATGTGTGCCACAGCAGTTGTTACCACTGAAAATTCTAAAAGGTTTGCCATCACTGCTCTAGGTCAAACAAACATATACATCTGTTCAGTAAATCTTTCTCTGCATATCTTGCTTAAGCATAATTAAATGAAACTCAGGATATTCAAAAAAGTATTTTCTCTCCCCTACTACCTTGCCCAGTTCAGTCTCAGTCTTTGTCAGACTTTCTTATGTCCGTACTAGCCTAGTTCCTTACATCCCCTAGGTACATGTCACTTTATTATCAGATCCACACGGCAAGGGTACAATGTCATCCAGATTTCCCTACTTTTAACACTGTTAGGACATTTTCTTTTTTCTTGAATATAAGTCTGATTTTTTTTTTTTTTTTTTGCGGGACTGGGGTTCGAACTCACGATCTTGCACTTGCCAGGTAGGCACTTGTGCCACAGAGCTATCTTCCCAGCCGCAGTCTGATATTTCTATGTGTAAAATTGTTGGATTATTTCCTACCGTTAAGCAACTGAGTTCAATTTTCAGCCTAGCACCTGAGTTTCCCATTTACCCACAAAGCTCCTCCTCCTGACTGTGGTGGAACTCTCTGCAATCCCCTCAGGCTCCACATTCTCCTGTGTCCTTGTGTTCTCCCTGCCAGGAACACCATGGCCTCCACCTTCATTCCCTTAGTCTTACCTTGCCCTTCAGAATTTAGGCGAATGGCTCATCATCACTTGTGGAGGTGACCATTCCAGTCTCCTTTCTAGACCTGCTCCACTAGTGAGTTCAAGCTAAATGCACTACCATAAGGCATATGTTTCTAGGCAATGGCCTCCACAGCAGCATCTCTAGTTTTATCACTATGTATCTGAGTTAGTCTCTCCTTTGATGAGTAACACAACTTATATTATTAAACACTTACAAATCAGAATTTAAGATGTATTAGGTCATTTTATCCTCACAACTCTATAAGATGGGTAGGTATTATCCCATTTTACAGACAATCTAAAGTCTATTTGAAGAGGCCAAATAACTTGTAGAGGGAATAGGGCAAATCAGAACTAGATCTTAACAATTCCAGAGTCCCATTCATAATCATTAAATACACTTTCTTCCATGTGCTGGTATATACGATCCCCAAAGACTCTTATCCATACAATTTCTTTTTTTAATTTTCTTTTCAGTATATGTGATACATATTAAACACATTCATATGGTATCTTGATTTTTTTTTTTTTAACTTCTCCCTCTCTACACTCTTTTTCTTTTTTTTTTTGGCGGAACCGGGGCTTGAACTCAGGACCTTAAGCTTGCCAGATAAGCACTTATTCTACTGAGCTATCTACCCTGCCTCCACTCTCATTTCTTGAGATAGGTTTTCGCTATGTTGTTCAGGTTGGCCTTGAACTCTTGGTGATACTCCTGCCTCAGTCTCCCCAGTACTGGGATAACAGATGTGAGCCACCATGTGTGGCTGTCCTCACTTTCCAACAAGTACTTTAATAACATAGCTAGGCTTCTATTAAGAACTTCGTATTTTTTGCAGCTTAGGGGACACAATTATTTCAGAATGTTTTGGACAATGATCTCAGAATTACAGGCTTATTCCAAATGGGGGAAAATCACTTTTCTAGCCAGGAATATAGCTCAGTGGCACAGTGCCTGCCTGGCAAGCACAAAATCCTGAGTTCCATTCCTAATACCAATAAACAAATAACATAAAGTAAAATCAGTTTTTTTTCCCTTTTTGAGACAGGGTCTCGCTATGCAGTTCAGGCTGGTCTTAAGCTCACTTTTGTAGCCCAGGCTGGTCTCAAACTCACACTGATCCTCCTGCCTCAGCCTCCCAAGTGCTAGGATTACAGGCGTGTACCACCACACCTGGCTTTAAAATCACTCTTTTTAAGGAGAAAAAAACCTTATTTATTCAGGCAAATCCTAAAAAGGAACAATTCCTCTTTCTGGAAAACAGAACAGTCTAAGAATATCAAATTTCACTTTACCTGTTGTTTTGAACCTAATACCCAAACTTCTCAAGACAGTGCATGAAGAAAAACAAAGATTCAACTAATCTTGTTAGCTTCTCCTTCACTATGGCCATCTTTATTTTTAGGACACTCTGACAACTCTAGTACCAAGGGATTGCTATCATACGTCTGTGAGCTCCACTAGCTGGCAGGTGTCAGACAAGCCCACTGCAGCTGCAGCTGCTGCCCCCAGATGCTTGTGTTTCAACTGGGGAGAAGTCCACCAATGGGCAAACACAGCTCAGCTGACACAGGTTTTCTACTTTTCACTGTCTCAAAATCTCAAAATTGCTAAATTGGAATTATTTAATTCTATTGGACAAAACCTTGTAACCACAAAAATTCCAAATCCTACTTTAATGAATTCTATACTTTGGTATAAGTAGTAGCACAGAAAAATATCTTCTGTTCTTTTATTCAGAATGTATGATTTTTTTTTTTTTTTTTTTTGTATTTCAGGGAAGGGCCCACAGGGCATTCAGGGTCTTACTACTAGATTGGACTTGGAGTGATCCTCCTGTTTACAGCTTCCCAAAAGCTGGGATTACAGGTGCATGCCACCACGCCCAATCTCAACTGTCCTCTCAGCATACTCCAGGGGCGGGGCCAGTAGGGCACAATGGGGATTGAACCCTGGTCCCTGGTCTAAGAGGTGCTTTAATCCGCTGAGCGATTTGGCTGACCCAAATTTTGCATTTTTAATAGAATTATCTAGGGCTAGCAGGCACAGGTTATTCTGGTAAGACGCTGTCTTAGAAGTTTCACCTTACTCAACTGTGGTAGTCACGGATTGCTTAATCTGAAAAACATCTATAATCTATACCTAAGTGAAAAGGTTCAAATCAAATGGGACTATGGGAGAGAGAATATAATAAGTAAAAGAGAAAAAAACCATTAGTGCAAATTTTTAAAAGGTAAGACAGTAAAAAATAATTATGAATAATAGCAGCTGCTTGTTGGGGTGGGATCTACAGAAGCACCAAAAAGCCGAACAAAAAAATTAGATTTCATGTTCTATGTGCCCAATGACCCTTCTCTCATACTCACCAAAGGTAAAAATATCCCTTTCACAGTTATTTTTCTTCTTTTTCATATTCACATCTAACTAGGTATCAAGTTTTATGTTTTCTCTAAAACATCTCTAGATACAATAAAGATGATCACCATGTTAATATAAGCAGTAGAGGGGAGAAAAGGAAACACTTAAAAATATCTAACAGTAATGAAATGATTAAACTATGGCAATTCAACTATCAAAATGCTGTGCAGCAATCACAAATGTTACTCGTAAGGCATACCTAGAAAAAAAGTCCAGAGATGCTGGGTTGAAGCCTTGATCAAATCATGTCTGATCTCTAAGTCCTGTTCAATTATTTTGATTATGTAAGCCAATAAATCTCCTTTACTATGTAGGTCAGAATGAGTATTGCATTATTTGTGAACAACACTGGCTTAACATAATAGGAAAGTATTTTTAGACTTTCTTTCTTTCTAATAGGAAAGTATTTTTTTATCTTTCTCCCCTGCACTCCCTCTCTCCGTTCTTGTTATATCTAGCTCAGCCTGCCCTGGCGGTGGGACTGGCACAGCATGTGGTGCTGGGGATCAAACTGCAGTCCCTGTGGTTGCCTAAGGTTGCCTAAGCAGGTGCTTTAGACCACTGAGCTATCTTGCCAGCCCTAGGAAAATATTTTTTAAAAGATGATTTCATACATAAAATGATTTCTATGTTGTTTTTTGAGACTGAATCTCGCTACGTAGTTCAGGCAGGCTTTGAACTCACTATGTAGCACAGGATGGCCTCAAACTCATGGCAATCTTCCTGCATCAGCCTCCCTAGTGCTGGGATTATACACCTGACTAAGATGGTTTCGATTATTACTTTTTTAATGTATTTACTAGAAGGTCTATAGAGTCTCACTAGGTAGATCAGACTTGTAGTGATTCTCTTTGTTTTCAGCCTCCCAAACACTGAGATTATAGGCATGTGCCACCAATGGCCATCTCAGCACACCCCAGAGCGGGGACAGGGCCAGCATAGCATGGGGTAGAGGGATGAGGGGTGGAAGGCCGGGATCCAACCCTGGCTGCTAGGCTTGGCCTAAACAGGGGCTTCAGTCTGCTGAGCTATCTGGCTGGCCCTTAGGACAGTTTCTATTATTTGAAAAGACATGAAATATAAAGTGATTACAATGAATGGACTAGATCTGGGCAATGATCAAGAACCACTGCAGCACTACAAATCTGACACGAAGTTATACAATAAAGCCAGAGTGACAAAAACAGGATGGGGGCTGGGGAGATAGCTCCGCAGTCTAAGCACCTGCCTGGCAAATGTAAGGACCCAGGTTTGATCGCTGGTACCCCAGGTGTGCCACGATGACCCTGAAATCAGGCATGGTGGTACATGCCTATAATCCCAGTGCTGGGGAGGCTGAGAGGAGGATCACTACAAGTCTGAACTGTATAGGAAAGACCCTGTACCAAATCAATAATAAATAATAAAAGATTAGGAAAAAAAAAACCAAAAAAAAACCCAGAAACATTGAATCTGCTGGAAGATAGAACAGGAAATATTACAAAAAATCAGTAACTGTGATCTCATCAATTTGACAAGCTTTGTATAGCAAAAGAAACCACCGAAAGAATGCAGAGACAATCCCGAATAGGGAAAAATTTTTTTTGCTGATTATTCCTTAAAGGACTAACATGTGCATTATATAAAGAGCTACACCAATTTACTTAGTAAGACCCTATAGACCACCCCATATCTTGTCCTAAATGCATTCAAAAAAGAACTACACAAAACAAAACCCCAGCTCCCCTAAATTTAAAGATCCAATTAAAAAATGGGCCTCTGAAATGGACAGTTCTCAGATGAAGAAATACGAACATCAAAGACATATATGAAAAATTTGCACCTGGGAGGCTGAGGCGGGAGAATTAGTGTGAGTTTGAGACCAGCCTGGGCTACAAAAGTGAGATCAAGGCCAGCCTGAACTGCATAGTGAGACCCTGTCTCAAAAAAAGGAAAAAAAAAAAAAAAAGAAAGAAAGAAACACATGAAAAAATCCTCAACATCACTGGTCATTTGAGAAATGTAAATTAAAACAACACTGAGATTCCATCTCACTCCAGAAAGAACAGCTATCACAGAGAAATCAAACAATAACAAATGCTGTGGGGGGGAAAAGAAATCCTTTTCTATTGCTAGTGGGAATGAAAATGATATAACTACTACGGAATTACATAGTATACAGATACATAGTATACAGATATCAAGAAACCTAAAATTAGAGGTTCTATCTGCCCCAGCTGTTCCCCTCTAGGTATCTTTCCCAGAGTTAAAAGCATCACACCACAGTGATATACAATGCATGCCCATGTTTACAGCAGCATAATTTATAATAGTTAAATCTTGGAAACAGCCTGTCAACAGATAAATGGATAAAGAAAATGTGGTATTTATATACAACAGAGTACTACTTTGCTATAAAGAAGGATAAGTTGACTCAGCTGAAGGAAAATGGATGCACTCTGAGACCATCATTTTTTCTCTTTTATTTTATTTCAGTTTTTTTGTCTTTTTTTTTGAGGCAATGTCTTGCTATGCAGTTCAGGCTAGCCTTGAGCTCGCTCTGTAGCCCAGCTATGTCTCAAACTTGCAACAATTCTCCTGCCTTAGCCTTCTGAGTGCTGGTATTCCAGACGTGTGCCACCATACCAGGCCAAATTTTATTTTAAAAAGAAAAAAACCCACAAAATTTCAAAACAAGATAACAGGAGAATAACAATGGTTAATACATTGAGTATTGCTATCTTTAAATTAGTGACTCAAAGTACAAGATATTGGAATTTAGTTGCCCAAACAATACTAGCACAGAACTTTCTTTTCAATGAACTAAGATAAATTATTAGTATAACTATTGTGTATGTGTACATATATCTTTTTTTCCCTTCCTCTCTTCCACCATCGTTTCTCTTTCCTTTGACGTTTCTTCCAACTTCACCACATCTTCTGTACATTCTGGATCTTATTTACTTTTTTACCTTTTCACACTAGGAAGACAGTATGATGTTTACATATGTGACTCTGATTTATTTCACTTATGAGTATGGTGAGTCCATAATCTTAAATCAAATAAATCAATAAATCTTGTTTCTCCTGTGTGAAAAACCCAAAGAGTAAGTAAAGAAGAAGCATGATGGAGGATAGATATTGGAAAGCAGGAAGAACATCTTCAAACGGGAAGGGGAATAGGGAAGAGAGAAGGGGAGGAGAGGGAAGAGGGAAAAAAAGAATAGAAGGGGAAAATTGAAACAAAAGTTTTGTAAATGGGAAGAAGGGTTGAAGGAAAGGAGAATGGTAAAAATGAAGAATCAAGATACATTATAAGGGCCAGCCAGATAGCTCAGCAGATTAAAGTACCTGCTTAGGCAGACTAGGGACCAAGGCTCAATCCCTGGCATGCTGCGCTGGCCCTGCAAGCTGAGACAGCCATTGAGATGGGGTGTGGTAGTGCATGCCTGCATTCCCAGTGCTTGGAAGGCTGAAAACAGGAGGATCACTACAAGTCTGATCTGTGTAGTGAGACTCTGTAGACCCTGTACTAAATACAATAAAAAAAAAATTATGGGCTGGACGTGGTGGCGCAGGCCTGAGGAGGCTGAGACAGGAAAGTCATTGTGAGTTTGAGACAAGCGTAGGCTACAAAGTGAGCTCGAGGCCAGCCTGAACTGCATAGGAGGCCCTATCTCACAAAAAAAAAAAAAAAAAAAAAAAAAAAAAAAAAAAAAAAAAAAAAAAAAAAAAAAAAAAAAAAAAAAAAAAAAAAAAAAAAAAAAAAAAAAAAAAAAAAAAAGAAAAAGAAAGAAAGAAAACATACATCATGTACAGGTACAAATTTCCTATGCTGAATGGGATGATAGCTATTATTCATAAAAAGTATAAAGTTAGAAAAAACACCATATATACTTTTTAATTTTTTAAAAGGTTAATGATGGTCCTTGAAACTCATTTACACTCCAACCCCCAGTGAATGCTACCACCTAAAATACATTTGTCTTTGTCTGTCTGTCTGTCTGTCTGTTCAAATCTTAAGTCATTTGGGAGTTATCTACCTTACTGCCTACATGTAACCCTCAATGT
Organism: Capromys pilorides; assembly: GCA_004027915.1. Classification (NCBI taxonomy): domain Eukaryota; kingdom Metazoa; phylum Chordata; class Mammalia; order Rodentia; family Capromyidae; genus Capromys; species Capromys pilorides. The sequence goes on from PVKN010020968.1 coordinate 14,211, forward strand.
CTTGGGAGAGGCACAAGAGGGAGATAGAATCTCAACTCACTATGTAGTTCTGGCTGGCCTTTGACTCACTTCAGTTGTCCTCCCTCAAACTCTTGATGATCCTCTTTCCTCTACCACCTGAGAATGTGAGCCATCACACCTGGGTCGCTTTTTATTTTATTGTTTTGTTTTTGGTATTGGAAACAACTCAGGACCTTGTGCTTGCCAGGTAGGCACTTGTGCCACTGAACTATATCCTTCATTTTTTGTTTTTTTTTTTTTTAATGTATTTCGTATAGGGTCTTACTATGCAGCTCAGACTCATAGTGATCCTATTTTCAGCCTCTTGTAGTATTAGGATTACAGGTGTGTGCACCACACCAGGTGTTGGTGGCCTGCTCAGCATGCCTAGGGGTGGAAGTGGCACCACATGTAGTGCCAGGGATGGAACCCTGGTCCCTGTGCTTGCCTAAGCAGGCACTTAGTCCACTGAGCTAGCTTGCTGGCCCTTGGCTCCATTTTAAAATAAACTTTATCACACATATTTAAGGGTAGACAACATGTTACAAGATATATACATAGTAAAATCCTTATTATAGCTTTATGGCTTGCATCTTGGTGTCCCTCCAAAGCTTCATACACTTACAGGTGGGGCTTTCCAACACTGGCCAGACATGTGATCCTGGGATTACTGGGATTAAGAATGTATGTTACTGAATAAGTCTGCTGATTGGTTTAGCACAGTTCCATAGATATGGAAAGCCTTATCCTGGGTGTGGGCAGCACCACCCAAAAGGCTTGTAGCCTGGATGACATAAAACAGAAAGGAAGGCTTGTTGCTGCTGCTCAGTGCCTTCTGCCTGCCACTGAACTGTTTCTCCTTTGTGATGTTCCTCTGCTATGCCACCTGCCTGGGAACCAGCTGACTACGGCCTGAAACCTCTACAAACTATGGGACAGAAGAAACTATTCCTCCTTTTTTTTTTTGTGGGACCGGAGTTCGAACTTGCAACCTAGCACTTGCCAGGCAGGCACTTGTGCCATGGAGATATCTCCCCAGCCCCCCTCACTCCTTAATTTTGGACCATGAGCATTTTGTCTCAAAATCAAGAAAAGAATAGTGAAGCAGATTAATATATCCACCATCTCAAATGGTTGCTTATCCCCCTTTCTACCCAAGAGTAGCTGCAATCCATTTAGCAAAAATCCTGACACTATTAACCTCAGTCCTCATGCCATACATTAGCTCTTTCCATTCATTCATCTGACCTATTGCTACTTTCTATTCTTTGACATACATCTCCCCATTTTTTTTTTCTTCTCCATTTTGTAAGCAGTTTTGGTCTCTACATACATGTAAGTGGGATCATGCAATTTCTTCTGTGTGGTTTATTGGCTTCCAGGTCTATCTATGTTGTGGCTAATGACAGACTTTTTTAAATAACTGTATGTCCCAATTTGTAATAGCCAAATCCTGGAAACAACCGAAATGCCCATCATTTGAGGAATGGTTGAAAAAGATG
>PVKN010020969.1:0-15715 GCA_004027915.1 Capromys pilorides
AGAAAGAAAATATGAGCACTTATGAGCAATGGACAAAGACATCAACATGTAAAGCATAAAATTTGTTACCTAAGCAAGTTCCCAATTCAGAAGTTATGAAAAAAAAGCAAACTCATACCTCCGTCCAATGATCTCAGTGGGAAACTCCAAATGATACAGGAAGAAAAAACTGATATGGGGTGGATGACTTCCAATAGGGAACTTCCAAATGATATAAGAAAAACTGGATCCCCAACCTGAAAAGTACCTAGGATCAGTTCATGTTCTCTAAAACTGAAGAATGAGTTTTAGGAACAAACAGAGCTAATGAGTAGAACATATTTAATGAGGGGAATAAATCTCCTGTCCAAGAGAGGGACAGGAGGGGGTCCCAAGAGGGTGTCCCCCCTCTCTTCTAATTTTTTATCATCGTCTTCTTTATTAATACTTAAGTCTTTCATTATAGTTATCCTTTCCCTCTTTAGTTCAGAGATTATTTCTGCTTTGTTCTCCTCTCTACCTTTCTGCCGTTGTTCCCCTACTTTAGATGCTATTAATTTTGTGATGTCTTTTTTTACTTCACAGATTATTTCTGGTATGGTTTCCTCTGTACGTTTCTGCAGTTGTTTTTCCACTTCAAGTTCTATTAATTCATGAATTTCTTTTTTTACTTAAAATGTTATGTCTCATCTGAGTTGCTCTATATGTTTCTGCATTTATGCGTCTACCTCAGATGCTACAAATTCAGAGGTTTGGGCTGAATGATTCCCATGTTTTTCCATGGTAGTGTCTCCTGTATTTGTTCTGGGTGGGCTCAGGACTTGAGATTGCATCTTACTCCTTCTCTTTGTCATTTTGTATAGCAGTGATCACTGAACTTTGGTGAAGTTATACCGTTAGCACCTATCAAAATTTGGTTCTGGTTGCACCAAGCTTGTTCCCATCTAGTTGTGCCTACCTGGGTCTGGCTGCTGTGCTCAGCTTATTCCTGCTGCAGCTTTTGGAATAGAGCCTGCTATGTTCCTCTGGCAAAACACTCAACTCCTGGGTTAGCTAGTAGGGTCTCACCCTCAACCTCTCTGCAGGGAGTTTTGCTGCAGGGTTCCACAAGTGATGCAGGAACTGGGTTCTGGGTACAATGAGGCCAGGTAGGTCCAGAGAGTGAATGGGAGCTGAGCCCTGGAGGCCAATGTGTCAGGGAGGAAAACACTGTCTGAGAGAGATTCTACCCAGGCTTCACTCTGCCCAGGTGGTGGGGCAGTGGGCAGGGTTGGAGCTTGAGTGGCTGGTGGGTCGGGGAGGAGAACGCTGGCTGAGAGAGATCATACCAGGTCTCCACGCAGCAGTTGGTGGGGACGGTGCTGGGATAGTTTCTTTACACCATAATGAGGTTCATTTCAAATACATTTTTTCTCAACCTGAAAACCTCAAGGTTTACTGCCAAACAGCCAGATTATAGAACTAATGCATAAATCTAACATTTCATAATGAATAGACATAGTTGTGTCTAATATGAAGCTGCATAATTCAACATATTTTGTGTTGTAATGGCTGTATTAATTCAATTATGTAAAATGAAAAATGGAGCCAGAGCCCAGGCCCAGCGTATGAGTGAGACCTTTTGCCTGCTCACCTGTTCCTCAGCTCCCTTTCTAGCAAGCACCAAGGCCCTGCATTTATATGGGACCATTCGTGCACTTGGGGGAACCTCCTCCATCAGACAGGCCTGGTATGGAACCCTGTGGAAGAACTCCCTGTAGAGAGGCTAGGGGCCAGACTCACCCAGCTAATCCAGCATCTGAACATCTTTCCAGAGGGGCATAGTGGGTTCATTTCCAAGAGCTGCAGCAGAAAGAAGTGGAACACAGCAGCAAGATCTAAGCTAGGCACCTCTGGATGAGTACAAACTTGATAGATCTGGACCCGGTAAGCTGAGGCACTTTGCTAGATCCTCATCTATGAGAGCATCCTCTGTCTTTCTCTCTTGATTGACAGAGGGCACAACAGGTAACCAGGGTGAACCATTCTGCCTGGAAGACCCCAGGCAAATAAAGGAGAGATGATCAGACAGAACTTAGGGGAACTAATTTAAATACAAATTCCCAATTTAATCAATGTTTAGCTACATAGACATGTTTACTCTTATGGTCTAAAATATACATAGTAATTTGAATAATTTTAATGCTGTGTACTGTAAGGAAGTTAATACATAATTTTTTCCATTTGTTTCTATTTTTTACTTTTTCTTACCAGTTCTGTATGCTTATATCTGATAATCTGAGCAACAAATTTGAAGATAACAGTATATAATATAATAACCATTGTTCAGTTGTTATCATTTCATTTCATGAAATTGTGAATTATTTCTAATGATTTTTTTCTTACAAATTTTCATTCTCTTAAAAACATCTCAGAGGAGATTGTGGACATGGACTTCTCAGAATACTGAAACTGTTATAATTATTGAAATTATTATCCTATGTTCTAGTCAGAGTTTTACTAGAGGAACAGATATAATACATTGAACATATATAACACAAAATGTGCCAGTCCAAGTCAGATAGGGAAGTGTGCTGAGAGCATCTGCACATTGCCCACTGAAGGATTCAGTCCCAAGGCTTTTATGCTCACTGCAGTGTTCCATATCTACCGGTCTCTACTGGCCTTAACCATTTTCTACTGGTTCCTAACAGCTGTTGTGACTGAAAAGGAAGGCAGAAGAATCTGCTGTGGAAAGCTGTAGGGTCCAAACTAGAAGCTGACGAGTTGTGTCTGAAAAAGAAAGCAGAAGAATCTGCTACGGAAAGCTGAAGGGTCCAAACTAGAGGCTGACGAGTCTGTGCAGGAAACCAGGAGATAAACTCCAAGCTGAGTTATTCTGGGGCAAGGCCCTCATGGCTCACAGTGTGAAACAGCCAGGTAATGCGGCCAAATTAATAAAATGTATCGACTACCATCATCATGCCACGTTGACACAATGTATTGATAAAATGTATCAACCACCAGCATCCTTCCAGGTTGACACAATGTATCAACCACTACAATCCACCCCTTGTCAACTTGGCAACTAGAAATATTTCTTTAAATCAGTCTTCAGAAACAGAGATATGCATATAATTGTACCAAACATTGTTATAACTATATTATCCTACATATAAACAGAAATGCACTCAAACCTCAACACTGACATAGGTTAATCCATATTATACACTATATACAGGGGTGAAATAGTACAATTAAAATCCCCATTTCTGTAGCTGATTACGGGGTTGTAGCTGATATTTGGAACTACCTTTTTCTACTATCCATTCTGTATTCCCTTGGCCCTCAGCAAGTACCTCAGCAGGTCTTGGTTCTTTCCCTGGTGGAGTGACCTATACCTTCATTCCTGAAGGATCTGGACCATTTATCATTGTGCCTGTTGTATCTTCCTATTCACCTTAATAACAGGGCATGGCAATACTAAGAGGCACCCCAAGGGATCTCCTGTACTCCATATATATTCTTCCTTTCCTCCATTGTGAAGCAGTAATCCAGTTTCCCCTTAATAGTCTGGATCAATCACTGCTGACAACATTATGACTCCCTTCTTAGCTTGTTTCCTCAGAGGCATGAGGAGTTCAAAGTGACCAGGGAGAAATCTTAGATTTCAGTTCAATGGTATCATTGTTGTGCTTCCTGGTACAAACCTTCCCCACTCTGGGTCTAGGACTTCTAGTCCAGCAGAGCATAACATTGTGGGGACAAGAAGCAAAAATTTTGCTAGTGGATCGCTAGGGATAATGGTGAGTGGTAGCATATCTACTCTCACCCCTCGGTTCCTGGACCCATGAATCCTGTCTATGGGAGATACAGTACCATACAGAAGAGGGTGCTGATTCAAAGCATGTACATCCTATTGAAGTATCTTACCCCAGCCCTGCAACCATTACCACCTAGCTGGCGTTGTAACTGCATCTTCAAAAGCCCATTCCATTGTTCTATCAATTCAGCTCCTTCTGGATGATGAGGTACTTGGTAAGACCAGTGAATTCAATGAGCATAAAACCATTGATGCCCCTCTTTAGCTGTAAAATGTGTTCTTTGATCAGAAGCAATACTGTGTGGAATGCCGTGGTGGTAGATAAGGCATTCTGTAAGTCCATGGATGGTAGTTTTGGCAGAAGCATTACATGCAGCAAAGGGAATATGTGTCTATACCAGTGAGGACAAAGCGCAGTCCCTTCCATGATGGAAGTGGGTCCAATATAATCAACCTGCCACCAGGTTGAAGGCTGATCACCCCAGGGGATTGTACCATATCAGGAACTCAGTGTTTGATTCTGTAGCTGGCCTATTGGGCATTTAGCAGTGGCTGTAGCCAGATCAGCCTTGGTGAGTGGAAGTCCATATTGCTGAGCCCATGCATAACCTCCATCCCTGCCACCATGGACACTGTGTTCATGGGCTTAATGGGCAATAACAGGTGTGGCTGAGGAAGGAGGTTTGCCACTATCGACTATCCACAGAAGGGGGTCATCTTATTCACTTGGTTATTAAAGTTGCCTTCTGCTGATGTCACCTTTTGGTGAGCATTTACACGGGGAACAAATATTTTTACATCTTTGGCCGATATGGAGAGGTCTATCCACATACTTCTTTCCCAAATATCCTTGTCATCAGTTTTCCAATCATGCACTTTCCAAATTCCTGACCATCCAGCCAGACCATTGTCTATGGCCCATGAGTCAGTATATAGTCGCACATCTGGCCATCTCTTTCTCCAGGAAAAATGTACTATCAGGTGCACTGCCCAAAGCTCTGCCCACTGTGACGATTTCCCTTCACCACTGTACTTTAGTACAGTGGAAAGGAGCTGAAGTGCTGCAGCTGACACTTGTGAGTGGTGCCTGCATAGCGTGAAGAGCCATCTGTAAACCAGGATCTAGTCTTCTCTTTCTATGACAGTTGATTATATGGTACACCCCACAATGCTATGGATGCATGCTGGGAGACAGAGGGCAACACAGCAGGTATAGGAGCCATAGGTATCTGGGCAACTTCCTCGTGTAGTTTACTTGTGCCCTCTGGGCCTTCCCTGGCTCTGTCACAAATGTACCACTTCCACTTAATGATGGACTATTGTTGAGCATGTCCAACCTATGATTGATGGATCAGATAATATCCAGGCCATGATAGGCAACTCAAGTCTCATGGTGACCTGGTGTCCCATAGCTAAGCATTCAGTTTCCACTAATGCCCAGTAGCAGGCAAAAAACTATTTTTCAAAGGGAGAGTAGTTGTCTGCAGAAGATGGCAAAGCCTTGATCCAAAATTCTAAAGGCTTCCACTGCAATTCACCTATGGGGGCTTGCCAGAGACTCCAAATAGCACCCTTATCTACTACTGATACTTCAACTATCAATGGATCTGCTGGATCATATGATCCCAAGGGCAGAGCAGCCTGAACAACAGTCTGGACCTGTTGCAAGGCTTTTTCCTGTTCTTGGCCCCACCCAAAGTTAGCAGCTGTCCGAGTCACTCAGTAAATGGGCCATAGTAGGATACCTAAGTGAGGAATATATTGCCGCCAAAATTCAAAAAACCCACTAGGCACTATGCCTCCTTTTTGGTCGTGGGGGGAACCAGATACAATAACTTACCTTTTACTTTAAAAGGAATATCTCTACATGCTCCATATACTGGACTCCTAGAAACTTCACTGAGGTAGAAGGACCTTAAATTTTTGTGGGATTTATTTCCCTTCCTCTGGTTCTCAAATGCTGTAGTAACAAATCCAAGGTAGTTGCCACCTCCTGCTCACTAGATCCAATCAGCATAACATCATCAATGTAGTGGACCAGTGTAATACTTTGAGGAAGAGAAAAGTGATGAAGGTCCCTGTGAACTAAGTTGTGACAGAGGTCTGCAGAATTAATATACCCTTGTGGCAAGACAGTGAAGGTATATTGCTGGCCTTGCCAAGTGAAAGCAAATTGCTTCTGATAGTCCTTATGGATAGATATGGAGAAGAAGGCATTTGCCAAATCAAAAGCTGTGTACCAACTACCAGGAGATATGTTAGTCTACTCAAGCAAGGAAACCACATCTGGTACTGCAGCTGAAATTGGAGTCACCACCTGGTTCAGTTTATAGTAATCTACTGTCATTCTCCAAGACCCATCTGTCTTCTGCACAGGCCAAATGGGAGAAATAAGTAGAAATGTTGTGGGAACCACCACCCCTGCATCCTTCAGGTCCTTGATGGTGGCACTAATCTCTGTAATCCTTCCAGGAATGCAATACTGCTTTTGGTTCACTATTTTGCCAGGCAAGGGCAACTCTAGTTGCTTCCATTTAGCCTTTCAACCATAATATCCCTAACATGACAGGTTAGGGAACCAATGTGAGGATTCTGCCAAGTACTGAGTATGTCTGTTCCAATTATACATTCTGGAACAGGGGAAATGACTACAGGATGGATTTGAGGACCTACTGGACCCACTGTGAGTCAGCCTTTTCTAAAACTCTATTGATCACCTGCCCTCCATAGGCCCCTACTCTCACTGGAGGGCCACTGTGGTGTCTTGAATCCCACAGAGTTGGTGTTAGTTCAGAATCAGTGTTCAGTAGTCACCGAAATGTCTGATTGTTCCTCTTTCACCAATGTACAGTCACTCGGGCAAAAGGCCTTAGGTCCCTTTGGGGAAGGATAGGAAAAAGATTGACTGTACAAATTCTGGGGACATTAGTATCCTTCCCCAAGAATCCCTGGGGATTCAAGGGGTTCTGGATCTGTAAGCTGGCTTAAGTTTTGGAGCTGGTTGAGAGGCCGGGATTGCTTATTGCCATGGTTTGAAGTAGGTCTCTGTCCTTTTGCCTCTAAATTCTTTCATTTACATAAATCTAGCAAAAATTTTGTAGGTTTCCCATCTATTTCACTTCTGGGAGCACTGTGGCTAATCAGCCAGTGCCATAGGTCTATATATGTCAGATTATTTTGGGTATTGTTCTGCTTCTGCTGTCCATGGCGATTAAGTGATGCCGCTTGACCTCTGCTACTTTGGGATCCAATCAAGCCCATGACCCTGAAATTTTCTAATTGAGTAACTGCTGTCCACACCATGAGGTCTAGCATCCAGAGAAGAGCAATGACATGGCTCTTCAGGGATGCTGGTGCTCCCCTTATAAATCTGTTTCTCCAGGTATTAGTAAAGGGCATGTTTTCAGGATCTTCCAAATGTGGAGGATTAGGTTTAACATGACAGATCCACTCCAGCATTGCCATTTCCCTAAGCCTCTGGATCCCTTCATCTACAGTAAATCATGGAACATCAAGCATCTCTTATTTATTTACTGTGTGCCATCTTTTGAGCCACACTTATGCTAGTCAGCCAAATAGACTATTAAAACCTTTCTTTACTCCCTGAGCCATAACATTAAATTCAGAATCCCTACTTAGTGGGCCCATATCGACATACTCAGCCTGAGCCAGGTGTATGTTTTTTCCACCATTATCCCACACTCATAAAATTCATTCCCATGCCTGCTTATTAGACTTCTACTTATAAGAGTTAGAAAGCTCAAGGAGGTCTTTGGGAGAATAATGGGTCTCCTCATGAATCACCTTATGTACTTCTCCTTTAGGTGACTTCTGAGATTGAAGCCTGGTTATGGGCTTAGAGACAAAACTGGGTGGTGAGGTTGGGTCCAGAGGAGTCCTACCAGTATTCTGTTCATTCCATGCAGGATTGCTTTCTCCAGATCTATTAGGAGACACTAACATGGCAGAGGGTCAAGGCAGTGATCCTTCTGCCACAGTGGGTGGTAAAATTTCTTCCTCGAGCAAAATAATATCATTAGCATCTAAAAACTCAACATCCTCAGCCTCCTCAGGATCCTCCCACACATTTCCATTCCAATTCATGGAATCCCATTCTTTTCCAATTAGTACTCTCATTTCCATTTCAGATACCCTTCAAGGCTGAGCATTTAATTTATGTTGCAGTTCAGCCAGTCGAATTATGAGGGACTTCATTTGGGTCTCTGCAACTTCAGCCTTGTGGCTAAAGGAGAGGAGATTATTTGTCAGGACACACTTAGAAACTTTTAAATTCTTTATTTGAGTCTGAAGGTAGGAAATGGGTCTTCAAGCTCCTTATTTTCATTTAAATTTTGTCCAATGAGGCTAAGAGAAACCAGCCAGCATCACTATATTCCTTACTTTGCCAAAGAGATTCAAAATTTTTCTGCATGGAATCTCTACATTCCTCAGATCTTACAAGTGGTGAATTAGGGTAATCAAATGGATGTATATGGCATGTTAGGTTAAAAACCTCATGCCAAGGAGTATCAATATGCTCCTTAATATCAGGAGAGACAACAGTGTCTTTAGATCTCATCAAATCTTGTAGCCAATTCCAGGAACACTTAATGCCGTTAAAAAGTGCCATCACTGTATTATGTTTCTCTAACTCTGATCCTGGTACCATATTCTGTTCTAGTCAGGGTTTTAGTAGAGGAACAGATATAATACAAGGAATAGATATAATACAAAATGTACCAATCTGAGTCAGATGGGGAAGTGTGCTGAGAGCGTCTGCACACTGCCCACTGAAGGATTCAGTCCCAAGGCTTTTATGCTGACTGCAGTGTTCCATCCCTACCAGTCTCTACTGATCTTAACCAGTAGAGGAGGAAGGCTTGTGTCTGCTATTTGTCCCTTCAATGACAGAATAGTAGTAACTAAAACTGAATTTGGTACCAGGAGAATGAGGTCGTTGCTGTGACTATACCTGACCATGTGGATAATAAGCTTTTGGGAATGGCTTATGGGAAGAAATAGGAAAGGTTTAATGGTGTTGCCTATGAGTGAAGCGCTGGAACAGTTTTGGCACTTCTGTAGGGGAGGTCCTGGTCAGAGCTCAGACCAGAAGACTGATAGAAAGCCAACCTGTAAAGACCAGGCTAGGGAGGTTTCTACTGGAAAGAAGGACTGAATTGGCTGTTGAACTCTACATCATTTGTGTTCTGGCTTGGCCCAAATTTTGGAAGAATTCTGCCTGTGTCCAGGGACTTTGCCTGAAAGTGAAATTAAACATGGAGGACTAACTAACCTTTCAAAGGAAATTTCAAAGCAGTCGAATATTGGGGCAGTGGCATAGTTTTTGCCTAGGGTTCTTAGTCATATTTATGGTGAGAATGAAGAGCAAAGAGCCCAGCAGAATGATTTAAAATGTTGGGAGTTTGGCCAGAAAGAAAACACCAGGGAGGCTGTGGATTGCAAAGATGGAGCTGAGATCTCCATTGCCCAGGAGGAACAGAACAGAAAAGATGTCCTGCAGGTATCACAGGAGGTGGCAGTTTCTTGCCCTTCACAGCCTCAGAATAGAAAGGGCAAGGGCCTTTGCTTTGAGGAGAAAGCTACAGAGCCCCATGGTCCAGAACGGAGGCGGCAGCCACAGCAGACTACAGAATGGCACCGGCATGGAGAATTTGTCCAGAAATCCAGGTACTTGACTCCTACAGCTAAGAGAGAAGGAAGCCTGGCTACTGTTCCAGCTGGCAGCAGCAGACCTTGTCATCATCCACGTGGCACAGGTTTTAGGTGCATGAAGAATGCAGGAATTCTGAGGTTAAGAAGGCTTCCACCTCAGTTTCCAAAGAAGGCATGGGAGGCCAGGCAGTGTGCCCCAGGAAGGGCAATGTGTGAAGCTTTGAGTGAGAAGCCTACTCTGTGGAAACCCCAGAAGTTTGGAAAAGCCAGGAACATGGATCATCAAAGGAAAACTGCACAGAGGGAGCATAGCCAGCCTAAGAGAGAAGCTACCACCAATAGTGCCATAGCGGTGGAGCCACATGGAGTTCAGAATTTGCCACAGATTGCTTTGATGTTCCACATGGAACTATAGGACTTAATGTTTACCCTGCTGGATTTTGGACTTGTTTTGGCCCCAGTGGTTTGAGTTCTCCTGTGTATACCTTTTGGAAGGGCAATGTTTATCTTCTGCCTTTGAATATTTGATGTATGTGATTTTTCATTTGTGTAGGTGCTCACAGTTGAGAGTTTGCCTTGGATATTGGAGGAAACTTGGGAGTCGGACTTTTCAGCAATGCTGAAACTGTTGGGACTTTGGCAACTCTTAGACATGGACTAAACTGCTTTCTGCAGAAAGGGATGTACATGAGTCTTTGGGGGTCCAGGGACGGAATGTTGTGGTTTGTATCTAGTTGTTCCCCCAAAGCCTCATCTAAATCATGGGGCTGTCAAACATGCAACTGGAGGGGCGGGACTGTAAAGTGCAAGACTTGAGAGGTGGGGCTTGAGGGGGCATGGCCAAGAGAGGCGTGAACCATTTAAACTGACAGCATGCATTGTCAGAGAGAACCCCCACAACCAAAGTGGTGGTTTTGCACAGAGATATGGAGCAGATCCTGCTGGACACAGCAGAGCCCTAGCCTCTCTTCCAGTCCCTATAAAGTGAGGGCAGCATCTTGAAACCTCCAAGAACTGTAAGCTAAATAAACCTTTCCTCCCCTAAGCTTGTGTGTTGGGTATTTGTCCCCAGCAACAACAAAATAGTAACTAAAACATGTTATTTCTAGATTTCCTCCAAAAACTTCATTTGCTCACAAATAGAGATTTTCAGAGGTGGCTGAATCTAGGACATATGATACTAGAATTAATGCCATGTGGTAACTAGAATGGCCTTGCATAGTTGTGGGTGTGAACAAACAGAAAGCTGAGCTTTATCAAAAATGGGCATCATCAATGTGGAAGCTGCTCAAAAAGTAGGACTGGAAATCTCATTCAATCAAGTTATCTCCCTTTTGGGAATTTTCGCAAAAGAACTGAAAACATCACATCATAGTGATATATGTGCACCTATGTTTAGAGCAGCACAATTTGAGACAGCCAAATCTTGGAAACAACCAAAATGACCATCACCTGAGAAATAGATGAAAAAGATGTCATGTTTTTATAAAATGGAATATTATTCAGCTATAAAGAAGAATAAACGTGAAACCCTCATAGGTAAATGGTTGCTTCTTGAAGGTATACTCATAAGCAAAATAAGCAAGATACACATGTGTAAATATTATTTTGTCTCCCTAGTGTAAGAACTCAAAGGAAGAAATAAAAATTGAAAGTATGACACAGTTAAATTGAAAAAGAAAAGCTAAGGATTAAATGATGAAGAGAGAAAAAAAGGAGAAAAGTTAGGAAATATGTCTGGGGCAAAGCCCTATATTTATATAAACAAGATGGTTAAGCCAATGGTCCTAAGAATCTCCATCAGGCTTTTCAAAATAGCAGTTAATGGGTAGAATTTCCACCCTGACTATATGCTGATGGCTGTGAACTAAGTAACTACATTGTGGACAGCAATGTGAAATACTAAAACCATGCTTAAAATACCTGTCATTTTGGTCTTCTAAATGTGCATTGCTCATAATATCATATCAATTATTGCTATACTTTCTTTAAAGTAAATGTTTATTAAAAAAAAGGTAATAAAAGACAATAAAGGACAAGAAAAACAAAATGTTAAAGGATTATCCTGCTACAAAGCTATGTATGGCTTGATTTCTAAATTTATATGTAATTATTTTTTAACATTCCATAGGGATTTAAATTTTGGAATATCCATGCTTATTGGAAAACAACAGTTCCATTTTATTTCTAAAGACAGATAATGATGTGAGGCTTAACTGCATCTGTGACAGGATAATAATGTCATTCAGCTTCTCTTCTGGATGTTTAATAATTAAGGTTTACAGAACAAAAATTAGAGATAGATGGGCTAAAAAGATATCCAATATTTTGACCCTAGCCTTTTAAGGTCAGTGAGGACTCAGGACATAAGAGAATTTCTGCTCTGACATCCTGTAACTCAGTGGTGTCTCAAATTTTCTGATCAAGATTATGGGGCCATAAAGGAAAGTGATCAGTGATGTACAGTGTGACTAAGTAGAGGCACCTAGAGAAAAAATATCTCTCAGGCTTTCACAGAGAGCAAATTAGTCAAGCAATGGCTGTGACTCATCTAGATGGCTGGCACTGACAAAAGATCCTCAAGGTACTACATATGGTTGCAGGGTAAATCCTGAGGAGATTTGACTGACTTTGTCAGATACCAAAAGTTTCATTTCTGGTTACATAGATCTTCCTTTAACTTGATCTTAATCATCCAGCAGAAAAGCATAACCACAAGGTATAAAAAGTAAAGCTATATTAATATACTGAGCTGTAAAAAGTTCAAGTCAACTTTGGACAACTGCAAGTTGTGCTGATAGCTCACTACTATTATGGACTATTGGACTATATTGGGTTATTTTGCTGAATTCAAGTACCTATATTTGGTCTGGCGTCAAGTATGAAAAGGTCCTTTAAAGATTTCTCCAAATATAGTTTCTCTAACTGCAGTGGAATATCCACCTCTAACAAAACAAAACAAAATAAAAAGGAGAATATAAATAAAGGACCATTTTGTTGTGAAAAATATATATGTGTATATACAAAACAGTTGGGGTAAATACACAGCTGCTTTCTCTTAGTTCCTTAAGAAGAAAAATTTGTACTAATATTGTTTAGACAAGATATCTCATCTGCATTTGTTATCTGAATAACTAGTATAAAACAATATGCTATGTACTAATTGTTATAACTGTCCTACTAAACTATTTTGAAATTGTTTCATTGCTATTTTATCTTTTTCCTCATTAAAATCAATTTAAAAAGAAGAAAGCTGAGCCACTTTTTGGATGGCACAATACAATAGGCTTGTAATCTAGATGGAAAAAAAGAAATAGAAAGTCTGGATGCTGCTGGTTGTGGCTGCTGCCTTCTTGCCTGCCCTGTTAGGAACTGTTTCTGCTATGTGAGCTCCTCTGACATGCTGTATTACCATTAAGCAAGCTGATTGGTCTGAAACCTCTACAAACTGTGAGCTGAAATAAACCATTTGTCTATTAACTTTGGATGTCAGCTATTTTGCATGAACAACAACAGAATACTCAAAATAGATTTTAAAAATAAGTTATTCTTCTGTTGAATATAAGAAACAATTCTGGAGGACTCTCGGAGCAATAATCTGTGGCTTTCTGAAAATAGAAACTGATATCTCAGTGATCTGCAAATGATGAGCAGAGTACAATAACCTTAACTAACAGGTCCATGACACTTACTGATGACCAGGAGTCACTTGTGAGACTGAACTACTGCTATTTCCTTGATTTCAACCCTGCAGATCCACACAGAATCGTGACCATTAAGGTGTAGGAGAAGTCTATTTGTAGAGTATGATGATGGAAATAGTTTGATACTATGTACAAAAGAATAATTGTATACCTCTTTATCTTCTGTGTTTAATTGTTTGCCCTTTTTGATGTTTTTTTTTCTCCCATTCTTCTTCATGGAGTTATGGTCATTTTGATCCCTCTATAGAATATATTGTAGTAGTCTGTGTAGGGTTGAGATTTTCATCATGAAATTCTTTAGTTGTTCTTTGTCCTGTAAGTATTTCACTTCTCCAATAAACTTGAAAGAGAGTTTTTCAGGGCATATTAGTCTGGGTTGGAATTTATTTTCTTGTAAGCCTTAAAGTACTTTGCTCCATTCTCTTCTTGACTTGATTTCTTGTGAAGAAAAATCTGCTGTTACTCTGATGGCTTTTCCTTTTTAAATGTGATCTGTTTCTTTTCCATAGTGGCTTTTAGTATACTGTTCCCGTGCTGAATTTCTGGAATCTTTGTTATAAGTCTAGGTGTCATTTTAATAAGGTTGATGTTATTTAGAGTTCTATGTCAGGTTTCCCCACCCCATATTTGGGAAGTTTACTGCTGCTACTTCTGTCTATATTCTTTTTATATCATTTGTGTTGATTCTTTCTAATTGATGCCTATTAGTCTTATGGTGTTAATCTTTGCATCGTCTTGCATTATTTTTTTCTGGCATCCTAGTTTTTTTTAAGAGATTTTTTCTTATCTTTTCGTTATTTGCAATGGTTTCTTCATAGTCTGAAACTCTATTTTCACTTTGATTCAGTTTTGCCAGCTTGTGATTGAGGTTTTAGTTTCCTGTGTAGTACTTTGAATTTGCTTCATGCATTCTACTTCTTTCATATATTGCTCTTCCATGGATTTCATCATTTTTTATTTTCCTCTATTATTTTTTATCAGTGTATTCTTTAGGAGCCTTTAGTGCTTCTTTCATTGTAGTTATCATTTATGTTTTTACTTCAGAAATTATTTCTGATCTGATTTCCTCCATACCTTTCTGCAGTTGTTTCTTTACTTCAGATGCTATTATCTCAGAGATTTCAAGTGTGTAATTTTCAACTTCATCTATGCTATTGTCTCCTGTATTTGTTCTGGCTGGGGCAGGATCTGAGAGTGCATTTTGCTCTTCTGTTTGTCATTTTGTATAGGTCTGTCTTCTAAACTTTGGTGTAGAGTTTTGGTAGAATTTTTACCTTGGCACCAGGTCTACCAAGTTCAAACTCATCTAGGTGGGTGTGACTTGGGTCTGGCTACTGTGCTCCACCTCCTCCTGCAGCCCTTGGTGGTGAATCTGCTGTGTCACTCTGCCAAGATGTTCTGCTCCTGGATCAGCAGACTTGGTCTTGCATCTAGCCTCTCTTCAGGGAGTTCTGCTGCAGTGTTCCGCACCAGACATGCTAGGCCTGGTCTCTGTGTTGAATAAGGATCCGTTGAGCACCAGGTATTCTCACTCACACGCTGATCCTGGGCTCTGGGTAGCATGAGAACCAGGTAGGCCTGGGCAGTCTCACTCACATGCAGGTCGTGGAATATGGGTCAAATGTGGACCAGGCAGGCCCCAGGTTATCTCACTCACATGCCAGTCCTGGGCTTTGGGTCGAATCTATCTCTTTGAAATTGCTTCATGCATTCTATTTCTTTCGTATATTGTTAATTCAAGGTTTCCATTATTTTTCTATTTTTTTTAAATCAGTGTGTTCTTTCAAAACACTTAGTAATTCTGTCATTATAGCTATAGTTTTTTTTTTAAACCTGGGAGACTATTTCTAATTTGATTTCCTCTATACTTTTCTGCCATTGGTTTTTTTACTTCAGTTTGTATTATTTTAGAGATTTCAGATGTGTGACTTCCAATTTTTTCTATGCTGAGGTCTCCTGTATTTGTTATTGGTGGGCTTTGGGCATTAGATTGCACTTTTGTCCTTCTTTTTGTCATTTTCTATTTCAGCGTGTACTCTATTTTGATTTCTGTGATAGTTTTTTTGTAAATGTTTAATAGTAGGTAGCTATACCACTGCAATCAGAAACTCTTTATAAAGAGGCTATTCTTTAAGTATCTCTTCAGTGTCAGAGATTCTTGCTCTGTGTGTGCCTCAAGTTTCTACCTTCTCTATTGATTGAGAATAGGATATTGGTCTCCATTTAGCACTGTCTTCAATACTTCAGTATGGGACTTTCCTGCAGTTATTACCCAAGCACTTCCCAATATTATTACTCAAGGAAGAATATGTGGTTAAGCAAATATGGTATACTAGTTACAGTAGTATAATTAACAAAGCTAATAATATGAAGCAAACTTTAGAAATTGGAAAACTTTGTTAACTAATTTTTTTAAAAAATTTTAAACCATAGGACCAAACACTACATTTAAGGATAATAAAGCTAATCTTCAAATGGGAATTTGTATGTGAGTTGGTTCCCCTGAACCAACCTCTTTCTGGGCACCTCCCCTATATACCTAAAGATTTCCAAGCAG
>PVKN010020970.1:0-15719 GCA_004027915.1 Capromys pilorides
CCTCCCCCTCCCCCCTCCCCTTCCCTCCCTACCTTCTTTTGGCTTTGCATTTTACCAGAGCATTCCTTGGTCAAACTGCAAGGCTCATTCTTTAGACTTCCACTGTGAGCAATGCCTATGCCCTGCGTGTTTGCTTAGCCCTGTTTCCCTGGCCACACTCGCCCTACAGGACCAGTCACATCACTGAGACAAAGGCAGCTCAAGCTCCCACACTGATCAATAGCACAAAAAATTTTCAGCCTCTCCATGTACATCATCAACCATGATAAAGATTAAGAAACTCCTCACCTCTCTGTCCATGGCATCACAAGATTCACTTGTTTTCCATATTCTAAGACCTCTTTTGTACACATTATGCTTCACAAGATTACATACTGAGAACTTTAGCTTCGCATACTGAGATGTGATTATGTACTATTTTATTATTCTTCCAAAGGGATTAAAGTATTGTATACACAAATTAAGATCAATATAGTCAAACAATATTTGGGTGTGAAAGTTTAATGAATTCAAGAAACAGCAAAACTGTTCTGATGCTGGAAAATAGTCTTGTCAACTATTCCACTTAAATTAAGACAATCTGTCAATCTCTATACATCTTTGATTTGAGATATGAAGGCATATTGGACTCTCAAGGTCTTTATGTAAAATCACAAATATAGTCTCCAAATTTAGATGATAGAAATTCTAAAACATAGCTAATATTTGAAGTTACATTTTAAAGTTTAAAAATTCTCATTAAAATATCTTTGGACCTCAAAATATCCAGCTGTATATTAGTATTTTGTAGTAATCTTACAAAGCTTAGGACTCTGAACTTGGCAGAAACATAGTTGAATTATAAGCAAAGTGTTGCAAAAATGTACTGTGTGATTTCAAAAATTGCATCAAATCACACATTTTCTAATAATTTAAATGGTATTTATTTATAATATTTCTTAAGAAAAACTTTTATCGATTGAAGATTTAGTAAACAGAAATGGTCGGGGTTGGCCGGATAGCTCAGCCGCTTAGGTAGGCACAGGGAACCAGGTTCAATCCCTTGTGTGCAATGCTAGCCTCATCCCTGGGTGGTGCTGAGATAGCAAATGGGACTGGGCACGATGGCTTGTGTGTACAATCTCAGTGCTTGGGAGGCTGAAAACAGGTGGATCACTATGAGTCTGGTCTGTGTAGTGAGACCCTGGAGACCTTGTACTAAATACATTAAAAAAAAAGTGGTCATTGATCATTTAGAAATTTTACCATAATGTCTTTGAAACATTTTTGAGGAAATGTTGCTGTGTTGTCTCAGAATGGGAAGCTTAGCCTATCCATCGCCAGTTGACAAGAACAGACAGGATGCACCTGGGATGCAATTATGCTCTCTAAGAACTCACGTTGTTACTCCAGTGTAGCAAGAGCACTGTGGACATGAAAGCGGCCCTTTATTGCACAGCTAGAAGCTAATGATGACCGGGGAGCTTCTCTCTCACAGCATACTGGTCAGTCCCTGCCATAGAGGAATGTGTCTCACTGCCCATCCAAAGCCAGCCCTGGCCGTGTTCATGTGATTCTCAGCAGAGGAGACCAATTCAAAGGTGATGCTGTAACCCTTCTTCTCTTCCTCATGACCATTTATTCTCTGCCCCATCATTTTCTCCTCTGAGTTTAACTTAGGGTGGAAAACGTTCATTGCTCCTGAGTGGACTGCTGCAGATCCATCACTCTTTAGGGGCAGATCAACAGGGCACTTGTCACATTTTTTCTGCACTAAATTACAATTTCTTTTAATCTTTCAGAAGAAGAGATTTGTCTTTTTTTTTTCTTCACTAAAAGTACACTGTTTCACTGTGTAACGCTAGTTGTCTATTTTTTGGTGTTTAAATAAACTAATTAAGAAAAATGTCCCTTTCATTCTCACAGTAGCAATTTGTTTTCTGCTTGAACTTGTGCTCATTAACATTAGTCATTGTTTTTCACAAGAGCTCAGACATAGATATAGAGATTCTAGAACACAGATGATATGTTCTGTAATCATATACAATTATAGAGTGATTCAGATGTGAGCCATACATGGCTTAGAAATTGAACTGGCACCACAAACGAAAGCTCTAAATCTTGGGTTTTAAATCATTTTTGAGAAGTTGTTTTGAGAAAGCACTCACTGTTAATGAACATTTTGATTATCAAGATTATTCTGTGGATTCAGAATGACGGCCTCATTTTGAACAAAACTCAGTTTAAAGTTTGCAATTATTCTTTATGTTAGTTTTAATCTTTAGAACAAAAGTTTTTTTCATTTTCAAGTCGTGCTAAGTTTTGCAGAGCCTTAAAATCTCCGAATAACATGCAACAATCTTAATTTGATTTCTCCTACTCTCTCCAACTCTACAGATTCTAATGAAGACTCGAGGCAAATCGAAAGATGTCATCTGCTCTTCCTTCCCTGAGGAGCAGCAGGGATGTGAGCCATGGAGAGGGGGACACTGCTTCTTTCCTGTTCACTCAGTGTGAGGTCTGTGCCCTGTGTACACAGCTACGCTCCGGGTTGGTGTCATTGCAACCAATGGGCCCCATTCCATTTCCCTTAGCCTCTGAGGAGGGCTGGAAAGTAGGAAAACAAAATAAGAAAGACTGATAGTCATGGATAATCATTTTGTTTTTAATTTTAAGCTACAACATAACATTCTCATTTGAGTTTCATCCACGACTGAGTTCTTCTTCGTCACTCGGGAAATTGAAATGGTAGCTTGGCTTTTCCTGAAACGCGGTGTACTGAGGCAGACAGAGATGTGTTCTAAGGACTCGAAGATGAAAGATGCATAAATTTTGTCATAAGCAAATCCACGTGGGAGTGAAATTTAAGACCGATTTATGACAACATTCAAATCATACTGAGCTCCTAGCGATGTGACAAGCTATAGAATGAAAAAGAAATAAATCACTGTGTCGACTTTCATAGATTTTGAAAATTAACAATTTGTCAAGTGAGTTTCTAGAGAAAAAGGACAAACTGAAAAAAAAAAAAAAAGGTGAAATTTCCTTAGGAGGCACTCTTTTGTTTTTTCGTTTGTATGTTTTAGGAATGATTGAACAGTGGACAATGTAAGGTGTAGCATCTTGTTTTTACAAAACAAAGTTTACCCTAATCTCTTTTAATTGTTCACTTCAAAAGGTATAAAAGTCTTCTTTGTTATGATTTCTTGGTAAAGTAGGAGCCACATTATTTTCAAATAGGAAAAAATAGCCATGCTTCAGTATCAGTAATGGTTCTGCCAAAATAAATAATGCTCTTTCTCTGTCATACACAGTTTGTTCCAGATTACCCTGATAGTTTCTCATAAGAATAAAGGTAGAGTGACTATACTGCTTTTACATTTTATCGGTTTGGTACTCATGCACAACTGTAGCTTCTGCTATACTGAAGACTGGGGAAATTGGGTAGAACGACAGGCCTATTAGCACTTCAACTTGTTTGCCAGTAAAGAGAGATAAAGGCTTCAGACAAGCGTCCCACATGCCCTCCTAGGCAAGCCAATCTCTGCTAGTCCCCTATCAACATTCCCTTTGATATTACTCCCCTTGATAATATTCGTGATCAAATTTAAACCAAATTTTAGGTAACATTTACAAGCTAACGAAAGTACAGAGAGGGAATTCTCATTCCTTTGAAAGCAACAAGGACCAAATAGCAACTTCTGCCCTCTGGGTGGCCCTGTGCAATCAGCGAGCAGTGGACTAGGGAAGCGCTTGCTCACAGCAAGTTAAATCACAGTTTTGGGTCTTGAGCACAGGTGTGCGAGTCCTGCCAGGACATGTGACTGCATCAGTTGCTGTGCCCATGAGGGTGATGGGGTTGAGCCTTCCTAGGAGGGTCTTGCTGGTCTCAATCCCGGGCTATCTGTCGTGGGGACAAAGAGCCTGGACACAGTAGTAGTCAGGATGCAGGAGCAGCCGCCCACCCCAAGCAGAGCCTCCTGTGTGTCAGCCCAGGCTCAGCAAGCCTGCAGGGACTTTAAATGAGAGTTGCACGTTGTGGCTGCGCAGGTGGCCTCATTTCTAGGGCAAGCTGATAAGAGATGATCCCAACTCCTGGATGCTGCTCTGGGAGTGGGCAGACGTTCCCTCCTTGAGTCAGGCTTATGGTGGAAGTGACATGACATGGGTTCTATGCCTGGCCTTTCAGAAGACCAGGAACTCTTCCCTGCCCCTGTGAGTCCTTGTTCTGAGAATTTCTCCCAGGGACATAACTCACTGCCTCTGGCTCAGGGAGATGCAGGGAGAACAGAGTGCTTGGTCAAGCCCAACTTGGTGAGTGGCTGAGTGATTATAGGTTCTCTATAGAGTAATGGGTGCCTGAGGGGCAGCTATGCCCACAAAGTCTCCCCTTCCTTGTGCCTAATAACCAAGGCCCTATATATGCAGGGTTCGAGGTTAGAGAGCAGAACCTAGAGTCCACCAGAAGAATGATGCATTCATGCACATTCTGTCCTGCCCTTCCCAGAATCCCCTGCTAAGTGGATGCTCTTGAGCCACAGTGTCGTCTTCCTGCCAGCACCCTAGCCCACAGGAGGCCCCGGGAAGCTCCACAGTGGCTGACCTCAGGACACATCCTGCCTGTGAGGGCCTGGCGACTAGGCCTCCTAGAACCCTGGTTCCACTGTGAATAGAAGGAAAATCCTTGCCTTCATGGAACTTGCAGTTGAATAGGGAGCTGAACTATGCTGGAAATATCTACAATTAGAGGTTCTCAGGTAGAAATCTTACTTAGGCAGTAAATCAGATTTTATTTGTGTAAAGACTCAGGATACGATGTGAAAATAAAAGGTCCAGGGCCAGTTAATCAATGAATGCTAAGGGGCTGGGGAGGTAGCTCAGTAGAATAAGCACAAGTGCAGGGCCCTGAGTTCAATTCCTGGTTCTGGAAAAAAAAAAAAGAATGCTAAGAGCTTTAGCTCTATAATTTTAAAGTGGAGGGAGTGATGGGAACTATACCTTATATTACTCTGTATGAATGACTTGTGAACAGCATAGATGTAGTATTTATTTTAAAAAAGAATTACCATTTGGTGCATATGTTCAGTGGTGTTAAGGTGGCATAAAAATGCAATTCAATACCTGGAGTCCGAATTCCTCCTAGTAGCGGAATCGTACATGCCGTGTGACGTGCGAGGAGTGAAGGTCAGCTCCCGAGAAACATGTTCTCCTCCAGGGAGAAAAACGCAGCACAGATATCCAAGCACTGAGAAAGAAGCAGAAATACAGAGGTGGGGGAAATGAATAGAGAGAAAACAATTAATGAATAGAAAGCAATGAAAAAAGGTCTACAGGAAACAGAGGTTAAGAAATACTAAAAAGGAAAAACATTAGAAGTGATGCAAAATTTCACTAAACAAAACACTATGAATTCAACAGTATTTGTTGCATTGCATAGGGTTGTCTTCAGATTGGTTGTTCAGATTACCACATATATGTCCGCAAAACTGGAAAAAGAAAAAAAGTTGTAAGACATTAAGAAGGAAGCAAAAGAAAAAAGAAGACAAAAAATTAAGTATTAACTGCTCTTTCCACAAACCAGCAGAATCCACAGTCCAGTTGTCCAAACCCTCCTACTTGCATCTGCAGATATGTCTCCCCCCTTCTGTTCTTCTCCTCATCTTAGTAATTCCTTCCTTTAAAAAATGTATTTCAGTGCAGGGTCCACAGGGTTTCACTGCCTAGGGTGGACTCACAGTGATCCTTCTGCTTTCAGTCTCCCAGGAGCTGGGTTCACAGGTGCTTGCCACCGTGCCCAGTCTCATTCGCTGTCTCAGTTGCCCTACAGGGACCAAACACCAGTTTCTGAGTCTGCCTAAGTAACCTGCATCTACCTAAGTAGCTTCCTTTTGGACAGCTTCACAAATGGCAAAATGAAAGAGCGAATGGCTGTGTTTCCTAACCCTCCAGCCTACCCAGAGCAAGTCCACAAGACAAGGACAGAGCAGAGCATAGAAGTCGCACACCTGGAATTTCTAAGATGAGAAAAACTGAAGTAAAGAAAGAAGTCCACCAGGCTGTGGAAGAAATAATATCAGAAATAATCTCTCAGGTCAAAAAAGAAATGGCCAGCATGAAAGAATTGCTCAGCACAGCTAAAGAAGGCAGAAGTAGAGAATACAGGAGAATAGAAAAATGATGGAAACATTGAATGATCAGTACAGGAAAGCATCAGAATGCATGAAACAGACTCAAACAGATACCCAGGAAGTTAAGAATTCCATTGAAAGTTGGCAAAGCAACTTGAACAAAACTGAAGATGCACTTGCAGACCTTGAAGACAGCAGTGCCGCTAACGAGCGTGAAAGGAAAGATCTCCTCAAAGTATCAAGGGGCCAGGAAATAACTCAGCAACTACATGACAACATAGAGAAAATGCAATAGAAGATTCATAGGTGTCATTGAACCAGCAGGACTCAGTACAAATGACATGAAAAGACTATTTGCAGAGGTAGCAACTGAAAATTCCCGAGTACGAGAAGCTAAGCAACAGAGGTACAGGTTGGACTTTGACAAGAAGGGTGTCCAGTAAGAACTTCCCAACTCTGCTCAGCCAAAGCGCAGTAGAAGTACAGGGTGTAGCAATCCAAGGTCTCTGGATATGCAGAATGCGTAGTGTTCAGACAGACAGACAGATAGACATACAGACAGACATGAAACAAGGTTTCTTTTCAGGCAGTGGCTTGCAGGTTTTTCCCTGCAGCCTGCTAGCTGGAGACACAGAAAAGCCAGTGAATTAGTAGCTCAGAGTCTGAGGGGCTGAGAACTGCCCTGGTCCAGGCACAGAGAGCATGAGATGTTCTGGGGATGGAGCCCTTCCTCCTCCTCCTGCTCCTCTTGCTCCTCCTGCTCCTCCTCCTCTCCACCTCCATCCTCCTCCTCTGCCTCCTACTCTTCCTCCCTCCTCCTCTTCCTGCTCCTCATTCTCCTGCTCCTCCTCCTCCCCACTTCCCTCCTCCTCCTCCTCCTCTTCTGCCTCCTACTCCTTTTCCTCTTCCCTGCCTCCCTCCTCCTGGTCCTCCTCCTCCTCTATCTCCTGCCCCTTCTCCTTAGCCTCCTGTTTCTCCTCCTCCCTGCATCCCTCCTCCCTCCTTCTGGTCCTCCTGCTCCTACTCCTCCTGCTGCTGCTGCTATTCATGTACCACCTGTGAAGGTACTTGCTCATCCTGCATGTCCAAGGCTCCCCTGACTCCACCATCTGAATCTAATCCTGCATGTGCGCATGCTCTGGTAGATGCACAGAAGTGATTTCCCAGATTTAGAGGCAGGCTTTGATCCAATAAAACTGACTTACAAATTAACTGTCAGGTAGGGGTCCCTGCCTTCTGTGCTAACTTCTCCCAATGTGGTCTGTTCTCTGCACTGTGATCCCTGTGGCTTAAGAAATGGTTGTGCTAGAAATGCAGGGTGGGAATGTGTCTGGTGCATGGTTTCCACAGAGGGGAAGGAGAGGACAGCAGATGGGAAGACGCTGCAGCATGTGGGAGGAGCCAGACACGGCCAGCCACAGATGCCGTTGGGAAATCGCCAGCATGTTAGGGGGGACTAAACATAGATATGCAAGGGCAGGTCGCAGCTTGCGCTCATGTGTGGTACTCCAGACAGGGGACACAGGCTGCTGACATCCTCAGGAGAAGACTCCAATGATGTGCAGACAGGGAAGCAGTTGCTGGCCCCTGAATTTGATGGACAAAGTCACCCATGCCTGCTGCTGGGGAAAGCCGGGATGGCCTGACCACTAATTCTGTGTTTCCATCACCATTTGCACTCGGAGATGGCTGCCTCTGCCACTGTGTACCCTGCCAGTAGTGATGCCTAAGGGGGCTGAAGCGGGACTGGGGTAGAAGCTGGAGGCTGCCTTCGCAGCCTTTGTTCTCTTCTGTCTTTTTCTGGTGTGTGTGAGGGGAGCCGCAAGCTCAAGCTGCCTCGGGCAGTTTCTTAGAGTCCTTTTATCAGCATGGTGCAGACAATGCCCAGTGATCTTCCCGGTGATGAGACGGCAGACACCATAGGGAGGCTAAATAAACAGGGCTTCCTGCCCCTGCCCTGCCCTTCCTTGCTTCCGCTCAGTCCTGAGCAGCCTGGCAGAGGCTGCCCGAGCACAGCACCGGTGGGCGCGAGTTCTCATTGCCCTTATTTTCCCTTCAGAATCGCCACATCTCCTCAGGAATACTTCGCTCCTTTTCTGTCTTTCCCCTACTCCATCAGGTGCTGATGTTCTCAACATCACGTGCTGTCAAAGCCCTCCCTGAGGTGGCAATTGCTATGCTACCCTGGCCTGCTGGGCATGGCCCAGTGCCCAGCAAGGTGTGGGTAGTCATTGCCCTTTCTGTTGCTCCAAGTCCAATTAGCATCACCAGGAAGAATGAGGTAGAACAGTGAAAGGGAGGGTACTCCCAGGAAAGCAAACGCAAATATAGCAAAGCAAAGGCTGGCCTGGTGCTTTTCTCTCCCTCCTTTAATTGTAAATTCTCAAAGGATTGTCCTGAAGGCTGTGACACAGTGTGGGCGTGAGCCATGGCTGCCTGATAGCCAGCGAGTGGGTTCTCTGAGCATTTGGCCTGGGCATCTGCTGGAGACAGGATGACAGTTCACTGTCCCTGTCCTGTGTGGAAGTCTAATTAAGTAGCAGGCAATGCTGGAAGCCCTGGAGGGCACTCATGTCAGTATCTGAAGCTTTACAGATCTCACAAACCTCTTAGATCAGTGATACAGAAGTGGGGAACCTCAGAAAAACCAGTGCAAACCTTCAAGCACGGAGGGCACAGTGTTGGAAGGGCTTGCATGAAGGCCGTGGCCAGCCCAGGGTTTGACAGGAGAGGCTCAGTGGAGGACCTCAGTGGGCTGGGTGCTCAAGCAGGCTGTGGGGAGAGCGCTCCACACCAGCTCACAAGGAGCTCGCTTGCACTGATTCTTGCCGTTGTAAGCTCACAGTCTTGAGACTCTGGGGAGCTTTGCTCGGGTGCTGAATTCCCTTCTGGCTTTTCACCCATTTCTTCTGCTTCTCTTCTTCCTCTTCTTTCTTCTTTCATGCCTCACTCCCTTCTGCCTCCCTTGTTTCCTTGTACCCCTCTGGGTAGTCTCCTCAGGCACTAATACTGAATTTCTGCTCTGGCCAAAAGGCACCTGGCTGCATGCACCCAGTAACTCTCTGACAACCCTCTGCAACCAGCTCATCTCGGGTGTGAGGAGCTTGGCAGTGCGGATGCCTCAGGAAGTCCATCCTCCCAGGCTGCGTGTGCTCTTGTGCAGAGGCACCGTCTGCTTTTCCTCACTACAGTCATGAGACATGACACGAAGAGGGTCGCCTCTGTTAACATGAAGCCCTCTGTGCCTCCACTTCTCTCCACCCTACCAGTCTCTTGGGATCACAATGATTGGTGTTTAAATTCATGCAAGTATCACTTTGACACATGGGAATTTATTTTCTGCAGAAATTAGTATTAGTGAAAATAAAATAATACAGTTTCAATATTTAAACATCTAGAAGTGGCCCAGGCAGCGCAGGTGAACCTGAGAGGCTGGCCTGGCCCTAGCCTGAGGGGACAGTGGTCCCAGAATTCACCTCACAGTGGCTGTTGGCACCAGAGCAGCCTGCCTTTCTGGGGACACCACTGTCCTCCCACAGGGAAAGGTGGCGGGCTGACACCCTGTCAGCGCCACCCAGGCTTGCAGATTTGCACAGACGTGGGCTCTGCGGGAGGCAGCGCCTCTGCACGCCGCTGCCAGGAGGAAGCTCGGTCTCTATGCTCTGTGTGCTCTCTTTCCTAATCCTGGAAAAGCACTCTTGATTCTCTGCTTCAACATATGCTTTATTCTGGAAATGGGGAGGTGAGGAGCAGCAGGCAGTTTCAAAATTAACAAGGAGAAGAGTCAGAGTGTTGAGGAAGCGGTGTGGGTGTGTAAGAAAGGAGGAAAGAACCCTCAAATTCTATCATTGCTGCAGACTAAGGGCCTAATGATGTTTAATAGATGGCTTGTATTGATATGTTAACTAGACAAAGCAGTGATAGCCACATGTAGGAGAGGTCCCACATGTGACCCAACCCTGGGCAACTCGGTGATTTAGCGACACCCTGTCTCAGAATAAAAATAAACACCTTAAAAAAGAAGCAGAAATAAAGCTCATGAAGGAGGTTGTGGGTTCAACTACCAGCACTGGGTAGAAGGCTCTTACATTGTTAGCTGTGCAGAATTTAGCCTTTGATGGTTTCTCAGTATAGTTTGGTGCTGTGTTTTAAAGACAGTAATAGTGAGGCCTGGCACCTTCCTTGCCCTCTAATCATTGAGGGTCGTGAATATCTACCACAAAAAACCGGATGGTTTAGAATGAGTACGTTCACAACGTTGCCTCTCCCTAGTAGTTCAGTAGCACAGAAAAAAGCTAAAGCAACAATAAGAAGAGCTTAATTTACTATAAATAAAACAACTTTATAGAAGCCTAATTCATTTTAGGATGAGATGTTTGCTGATTAAAAGACATCAGTGAATAAATAACATTTTTAAAAACAGGCAGAAGTGAAATAATACAAGGTTATTATAGGAACAAAATGAATATCCTGGAAATAAACCCATGCGCTCATAAAAATAAAAAAAATTCAAGACAAGAAGACCTCTAGACTGAACACAAAAGGAAACAAAAATATTTTACTCATGGATTTATCCAGGACTGCAAAATCTACAAGACTTGTTCAAAATACAAGGAGGACATACCATGTTAAAACATAGAGGCATGCCATAAACCATTTGATGGTCAACTGACATTTTCTGAACTATGCTATTTTGGTTTCGAGAGGGAGAAAGCCAGAAAGAATCAGAGGACAGATGCAGGAGGCTGTACAGCCGGGGGCCTTGGTGTGGACCCGACCCCTCCACCCCAGGCAGAGTGGAATCTTGCGCTTTGTTTACCATTTCTCTGGAACGCAGGTGGCTTAGGCGATCCCTTCTGTAGCTCTCACTGCTCCCATGAGGACACGGCAGCGGGGAAGTCGCATCAGCTCCCCCGTGTCCATCCCAGCGGTACACACCAAGCTGAGGAAGGGCTTTCTCTGTGTGCTCCCAGGGCTGCCCCTGCGGCCGGCCCAGGCCTCGCAGGGTCTTAGATCACCACCACTAGTGTGCGAGTCCGGTTCAGGGCGGTTCTCGCTCACCCAGGCTCTGTGCCACCCTTTCACCTGGTGAGCTTCCTGCAGCACCCTTCCTGGGGACCCTGTGCGTGCCTGAAGACCCAGTCCACCCAGCAGGCATTCCGAGCATGGGTAGCTTCTTCACGCAAGGTTGCCCAGTACCGAGTCCTCCTTCCCTTTCTGCCCCCCGCTGTCACAGCAGTTCAAAGTCACAGGCCTTCTCTTCAGGGTCTATGTATTGAGGGGCGCCAGCTCCAAAGGTCTTGGCTTGTTCGGAGCTATGCACCCCAAGAGAAAGCTTCCCAACTGTATTCCGCTTAGGACCTCCTGGGCACCCTTCCCTTCCTGCCCCTCACAGGTGCATGTGGCTCCCGAGAGGTGGTTCTTTCCCCCTTTTGGTGCAGCTTGGCCCCAAGTAGCCCACGCACGACTTGACCCATGGGCTGGCTGTGGGGGGCGCTTCCCAGTCCTTCCCTGCAGGCTCGCAGCCTTGCAGCAGGGCATCCCTCTGCTCCTGTGAGGCTCACGGTGAGTCACCACTGCTGCGTCCGGCTGTCCAGCCGCCCCTAGCTGTGCTCAGCGTAGTGGCCACAGGTGACCAGCAGCGGGAGTTTTGGCCGCGTGAGTCTCAGGCCCAAGTGTGCTCCACCGTGGTGCAGCAGGACTGGGCCGGGCCCTGGGGTCAGTTTCACAATGCGAATCCCTCAGGGCTGATCCTACGGCTTAGCACCAAAATGCCTGCATGCCTGTGTAGGTCTCCTGTATGAATAACTCAGTGCACGAG
This sequence comes from Capromys pilorides, assembly GCA_004027915.1. Classification (NCBI taxonomy): domain Eukaryota; kingdom Metazoa; phylum Chordata; class Mammalia; order Rodentia; family Capromyidae; genus Capromys; species Capromys pilorides. Next base: position 11,929 of record PVKN010020970.1, read on the forward strand.
TCATACCTTCCCAGGTATCGTCCTTCCACCGTCAGCGGGACAGGGCAGCACTGCTGAGGCTGCAGCGCACACGTCATGATATGCTGTTTGTCACCAATGAAAGCTCTAGGAGCTTCGCCCAAGCTGGAGTAGGCTCCGGCTGTGAGACTCTCGCTGCGGGTGGGGGCAGCCACCGCTCGGCCTCGCTGGCGCCTGTCTCCCAGCGGATGGAAGCACACACAGAGCAGGCGACATTCTCCCCTCTGTTTCTTCTCCTCCCTGCCTCTTCTCCCAAGGGTGATGATCAGAAACAGGCACATGCCCTTTCAGATGCTCAGGGTCTGGAGCCCGACCCTGGAGACGCCTGGGGAGCAGCCGCGTGGGAAACAAGACGCAGTCCCTGTGTGCCGGGTGTCTGAGCTGAGTCATGGCTTTCACGCCGGTGACCTTTGCTACAGCTTCAGAAGGTTTTACAGTGGGCGGCCGGGTTTTACTGTCTTCACCTGGCGGCCCCTAAGTGGATTGCACTTTGCCACCTGAGGCAGCATTGGTGGATTTTAAGAGAACCGCTCTGACATTTTAAAGGAATCCTGGGTTTCTTTAGCTATTGCGGAACGTGTTATTAAAGACAGGAGGCTTACACAGGGTATTTATAGGCTGACAAGTTATTGCTGCTACTGTGCTTATTACTAAACCTGCTAAAACTTCAATGGCCCGTAAATGCATTTTTCTTATTATTTCTCTAGTCTCAATGATGTGGTAGAAACCACTATTTCTTTAATAAAAGAAATAATAAAATCTTACGAATACATACCTAGTTCCAGGTACATTTTCAAATGTTCTATGTATTATCTCATTTCATCTTATTTAACATCAGAGGAAGCTTACCCCTTTTAGTGTATCTTTCAAAATACATAAGTTTCTAGTTTTGATGAGATTCTGTTCATAATTTGTTGCTTTACAGATCGGACTTTTTGTGTCATGACTGAAGTATCTTTCTCCAACCCACAGGAACAAATACTAACTTGAGTCTTTGATATACTTTGAGTCAATTTTTGAATGTACTTTAAGTATAAATAATTCCTTGATGTATGGACATCCAGTAGTTCCAGAATTATTTGTTCACATGTCCCTCCCTCATGGGTCTATTTTGGGGTTCTTTGCTCTACTGTATTCATCAATCTATAGGGTCGCCAATACCTGCTGGGTTCAAGTAGCCTTGAGCCAAAGTCTTAAAATCTTGTGCCACCCCTCCAAGTGCCTTCCTGTGCTTTGAGTTGTGTGTGTGTGTGTGCATGCACGCATGCACATACATGTACATGTACACATGTGTATTATGGATATTTTGAAGAACTATGAGGGTGTCGATCTCCTCTTATTAATTTCTAACAGATACCTTTGTGAATTTTGACTGGGATTGTATCGAGTCTATAGATAAAATTGACATCTTGATGTTGTTTAGTCTTCTGAAGTATGAGAATACAGGTGACCTTCACTTCATCTTTAGTTCCTTCGTTTGTTGAGTCAGCATTTTGTGTCCTTCCTAGAGGTTCTGCATATTCTTTCTGATTTGCCCATAAGTGTCTCATAGACTTGGTGCTGATGTGCGTAATGTGTTCATCACTCAAATGTCAGTCTGCTGCTCTGTGTGCGGTGCTGCTCTGAGTTAGGTACCCCCACGTTGCACATTGCAACTTGCTAAATGTACTCATTAAGTAGCTCTAGCAGCTTTTTTGTAGGTTCTATCAGATTTTCTACATACACAGTCTTGCTATCTGTGGTAAAGATGGGAGAACTTCCTCCCTAATCTAGATACATTTTGATAAATTCCTATAACATGCTGAGTCAAAATTAGTATAAACATCACATCTTATCTCAGAAGTTAGGGGCAACTCTTGTCTTTTAGAGTTGATTATAGCACTCCTGACTACCAACTCCAGCCAGTACACAGGCTGTGCACCCACCAGAACCTCCCACCTCCCACTTCCCACCTCCTCTACTGTCTCCAGCCAGAGGCCAGGCTTGGTGGGAAACCCTGGAATGGAACTCCCAGCAGAGAGGCTAGAGGTAAGATCCAGCCAGCTAATTCAGGAGCCAGTGGGGCACAGCTGGTTCACTTCCCTGGGATGCAGCAGGAAGAAAGAAGCCATGCACAGCAGCCAGACCCAAGCCAAGCCCAGATGGAAGAGTTTGAACTTGGTAGATCCAAACTTGGTATGCTGAGACACACTGCTAGACCCAGATCCATGAGAACATCCTCTCTTTTTCTCTCTTCATCAAGAGAGGGGGCAACAGGTAACCAGGATGAAAGTCTGCCTGGGAGTCTCCAGGTACATCGAGGGAGGTCAGCAGACAGATCTCAGGGGAACTAATTTAAATATAAATTACCAATTTTTTTATCTGCTTAGCTGTACAGTCATGATGTTTGCCCTTAGGGTCTAAAATATAAACCCATTAATTGCAAAAGTTGTCAATCATTAAATCTCACTACCCATTATTAGTTTTTCTAGTGGTAGTACTGCCAATATAAAACTGCAACTGCCTTAACCATATAATCTCCCTTGGGTAATAATATCAGTAGGATCTAAAGTAACTACTATATCAGAGCTCTACACCAAAGGTCGGAGGATGGTGCTATACAAAATGAAGAAGAGAAGGAGCAAAATGCAATCTTGGGCCCAGAACTCACCCAGAAAAGATGCAGCAGACACTAGCAGTGAAGAAATTGGAAGCCACACTTCTGAAATCTCTAAACTAATAGTTTCTGAAGTAAAGAAATAACTGCAGAAAGGTATAGAAGATATCAGATCAGAAGTAATCTCCAAAGTAAAAAAAGAAATGATAATTATGATAAAGAATTACTAAGAGCTTCTAAAGTACACCGATAAAAATAGAGACTAGAGAAATGATGGAATCCTTGAATGAGCAAGATAGCAAAGAATTAGAAGGCAGGAAGCAGATTCAAAGAGATGTACAGGAAATTAAAATGTCAATCACAAGCTGGCAGAGCCATTTGAGTGGAAGTGAAGATAGACTATCAGGCCTTGAAGCCACCATTGCAGCTAGTGAAAAGGTTAGAAAAGATCTCTTAAAAACAACTAGGATTTAGGAAAAAATACCTAAACATCTGCAAGATGATGTAAATACGAGTAACATCAGGCTAATAGGCATCAATGGAAAGAAGGCATCAATACAAATGATATAAAATGAATATGGATAGAAGTAATAGCAGAAAACTTCCCATGTATGGGGAAACAATCTGATATTCTGGTACCAGAAGCATATAGAACTTCAAACAACATCAATCCAATTAAAACCACATCCAGATATATAATAATCAAGATCCCAGAAATTCAGGACAAGAACAGTATATAAAAGCTGCTAGAGAAAAGAAACAGATCACATTTAAAGGAAAACCCATCAGAATAATGGCAGATGTCTCTTCATAAGCCATGAAGTCAAGAGGAGCATGGAACAAAGTACTTGAAGTCTTCCAAGAAAACAAATTCCAATCCAGACTTATATACCATGCAAAGCTCTCTTGCAAGTGTAATGGGGAAATTAAATATCTCCATGACAAAGAACTACAAAGAATTTCATGACAATAAAGCCAACCCCACACAGGCTACTAAAAGATATTCTAAAGAGGGATCAAATTGACCACAACTCCACAAACGAGAACAGAAAGAACCCACCAAATAGGGCAAACATTTAAACACAAGAGAAAAATATGTAATAAACAGGAGGAAAATACCATGTCAAACATAAGTCAATACACCTCAGTTATAACCATCAGTGTAAATGGACTGAAT
>PVKN010020971.1:0-15714 GCA_004027915.1 Capromys pilorides
AGAAGAAGAAGAAGAAGAAGAAGAAGAAGAAGAAGAAGAAGAAGAAGAAGAAGAAGAAGAAGAAGAAGAAGGGAAAGGGGAAGGGGAAGGGGAAGGGGAAGAGGAAGAGGAAGAGGAAGGAGGAGGAGGAGGAGGAGGAGAAGGAAGAAGGAGACAGTAACCACCAACACCACTGCCGCTGCCACCACCACCACCACCATGGAGTGGGAAGCACAAGCAACAAAAATTTCCATCTCACAATTCCAGAAGTTGAAGTCTAAGATTGAGGTGCCAGACTGGCTTGCTTCTTCTAGTGAGGGAAAGAGTTAGAAAAAAAGGCAAAAGAGAACCACATTTGTGACTGAATTTCCTCACCTGCTATACCATTGCAAGTGGCATTAGGATTTCAACATGTCAATTTATGGGAGGCCGAAGCATTCAGTTCATTGCAGTGTTTCCCTGATTTTAGCATAATATTCTCCATGTCAAATGACATAACAAGCTTGAAAAATTACCATGTGCCCCGTGGTTACGAGCTATTATTAATGGTAATGGCTAATATCTATGGAACCTCAACCATGAATCCTGTTCAGTGCTGACTCTTCAGAGAGTGTTCCCTTTTGGTCACATTAATATTCTTACTGTATGTAGGAAGAAAATGAGGCAGAGAACAAATGGGTGCTTAATGCAAGGGTTACATATCTACTTAGTTGCAAATGTGGAATTTTTGCTCCAAAGTCATGTTCTTACCCTTGCGTTATGCAGCCTCTAAAATGCAATGTGACATATGGGAAGCAGATTAAATTGTTAGCACAGATGACAGGCTAAACACCACTGTGCAATCAAATCAAAACCATGGGATGTTGATTTTTAAAAAATGCAGAAAGAGAATGAAAAAAGGAAAAGAAGTTCACTGGAGAGAAATGGCCCAATTATCTCAGAGTACATAAACCAACTTCGTGTGTGATCAAGGATTTGGCTTCCATAGCTATCTGGCTTCTTGCAGTTAAGTGTGAACCACTGATTGGTACATGCAAGAGATGTCCAGTTTCTCATCTTCAGAGACTCATTCTATTCCTTTCTCAAATAAGGAGTGGAAAACTGGAGTTGTGGTTTAGTGGCAGAATGTTTTCCTGGCATGCAGGAGGCCCCAACTTCCATCCCTAGCACCACCAGAAAAAAAAATGAAGTCACAGGTAGAGGAAGGACAAGTCTTACGAGTAGAAATTTACAGAGCTGCCTGTTAGCTTACAATTCAGTTCCAAAGTAATGAAGATGTGGAAAAGTTTTGGACATTTTGCAGGATCTCCTCTGTCTCTTTGGCAGCAGGATCTTAAAACTTCCAAATAGTTTTAAACAAATGTTCTGAAAGTTGGAGACTTCTTGAAAATCTCCATATTTCTTGGCTTTAAGCTAATGTTTATATCTTGCTTAGTTTGTGCTAGGAACTATTCTAAGAGCTTTTCAAATAAATATTAACCCTCCCAACAACTCTTATTGGCAGATGGGATTATTATTATTCTAGATGTGACTTGGATTAATTGAATTATTTGGGTCAGAAAGCATATACAGGTTAAGTCACTTTCCTGAAATCATGCAGGTAGTGTGTGATAGAAATGGATATGACATTGAAGTAGTCTACCCTCAGTGCCCTTGACTCTGACCCAGAGAACCTGCTAGTAAACCTATCTCCAAGGAATGCTTTTATCTTTTAACTGTGGTTTTTAAAATACATGTTTTAAAAAGTATCTGAAAATGTGCAGTCAAAATCTTGGTGTTTTGTTAAAGAAAAATTAGGGGACAGTTTGGATTGATTGGGGTGGTTCATGTGATTCAAGACCATGGGAGGGAAATTATTCTACTCACATTTTTTAATACAAATGCTTCTCAACTTACCAGGGGTTTAGGCCTTAATAAACCCATAGTAAATTGAAATATTATAACTCAAAAATACATTGAATACTCTAAGCCTACTCTGCATCACAGCTGAGTGGCACCATGCATCACTGATGAGGAGTTGTCTCTAGTTCCAGTATCAGGAGTGGGGATCACACCACACAGTGATAGGCTGGAGAAGGTCTAAATGTGAGATCTAAAGCAGTTTCCATTACACAGATGACTATGTTTTTCGCATCTTTGTAAAGCTGAAAAATCCTACCTTGAACCATCAAGTCGGGGACAGTTTGTACTTATGAATAGCAAGGAGCTGTAGAGGGCACCAGGGATTTTGTACCTAAAGACATGATTGGCCATCTCTGGAGGAGACTCTTTTGATTTCAGTGATTTGAGAAGGTGGGTGTTGCCCTTGGCAACAAAACAGTTCTCACGAAGGTTCCATTTGGCAAAGGAGCAGAGGCCCAAAAAGCCATGCTATTGTAGTAAGACTAGATGACAGGTATCTACTTGTCATAAAGATACACACAGATTAGAGGAAGGAGTGCAGTGCTAAAGACTACAGACAAGAGAACAGATAAAACCCTGCAGAATGTGGGGGAATGCAGAAGGCACAGTGTTCTGGAACGTACCAAGGGACAGATGCAAACTCAGCCATCACAGTAAAGCTGGATCCCAGTTCACTAGACTGAAGGAACAAGTTCTCCAGATATTTGAGTCCTTAGGGTAAAGGAAAGAGCAGCTGAGGTATTGGGTTCTGTTGTCCCTGGCTGTTAAATCCCAGATGTCTTGTTTAGAGGGGGTTGCAACTTTGCTGGCTTTCATCCCCTCTTTTTTTCTGCAGTACTGGGGATTGAGCTCAGGACCCTACACTTGCCAGGCAGGTGTTTATTCTACTGAGCTAACTCCCCAGTGCTCATCTCCTCTTTTAAGAACTTCTCTTTCTTTTTAGAGTACAATCAATGGAAACTTTGGGAAAATCCAGTTTCAAAGTGAATAGAACTGTGAATTTTTTCAATGCAGAAGACCTCTCTGGAGGATAGAAAGGCTCAGACATGTGTGATCAAAAGAAAACGAACCTCTAAATAACATAGGTAGGACACAGAGCACTTAACTGCAGAAAGTGGTGGAGTGAGAGAGCAGTTATGATTTAGCTAGGCCATTAAAAGCTCTAAGGGAGCAAAATATTGCATCAAGATAAGGAGCTAAATGACAAATACATATAAAGCTTACTAAGCACTCTAATGTTAAATGCTCTCCATTAGTCAATTTGTTTTTCAGGCTATGAAGGGAAAATGTTTAGCTGAAAGAGTCTAAGCTGCAAATGGAATCTGGACAGGCGTGGAGCTAACTCCCTTAAGTGTCACATGATACTCTGTGTGGTGGTTGTCATCAATATGATATTCCCCTTAGTGTAAGTTTAAATTTTTAGGTGGAAGTTCGGGAGTTCCAACTTTCTTCAGAATCCTCCACTTTTGCAGAAGCCAAGACAAGGTAATTTTCTATGTGGATCTCCCTTAAAGCAAGGTGCGTGATGGGAACTTCCTATACAAAGTTCAGCATCAATGCCAGAGCAACTCTAGAATGTGAGAAGCAGAAGTCTGTTCTAATGAAGGACGACGTCAGTGAAACTTCGAGTTCCCTTGTGTTTGTTGCTGTTTTTGACAGTTGGAATGGAGGGGACTGGCAGGTTTGTCCAACCCAAATGTGACAGCTAATAATTGGAATCCACAAGAACAGAAACTTTTAACATGACTATGTGACTTTTAGCAATGTACGGTTCTGGGGTGTGAAATTCATATGTGACAACAGAACAGAGGGTGCAGTGTTGTGTAGAGCCCACCTTCTGTGCCTGCCACAGTCAGTTAAATTGAAACCTGCATCTATCACACATTACAAGTGCTTGTGTGACTTGGCTAGCAAAGTAGTGATTACCAATAATGATATTTCCACTTACTCATGCATGTGTGTGCCTGTGAAGACAAGTGCTCATTGTTACTAAGCAGACCTGTAAATTTTCTTAATTAATTTCTATGCAGCCCAAGATAATTCCTCTTTGTTCAGTGGGGCCCTAGGAAGGAAAGGCTGGACACACATCGTGTAGAGATTGGAAGAGAAAAATGTTGTCATCCGTTTTTCTGTTGCCCCTGGAGCTTGGAGTTGGGGCCAGTGTTTGTTGTGAGTTTGCATACAGAAAGTGGCTTGTTTAAATAGTCTACTGAGGAATGAGCTTCACAATGAAGCATTACTGATGCTTGGAAAACAGCTGCTTCATAGGCAAGAAATATGTCAGCATGATGAGCTGGAGGATCTTTCTGCTTTCGCCTGGGATTAGTTCTGGGTCTCTTGGAGAAAAATGCTTGGCTATTACGCCCTATGAGTTCCATACATATAACATACAGAAAATGGTTTCATAAGAAAAATAGACATAGGTTCTCATGTTTGCATCATGAAAAATCTGATTTCTATTCTGACTTCATTTACAGAAAGTCTGTTTCCAAGTAGGAATGAAAGAGATTTATAAAGGAGGACCCCTACTGCTAGCAAACTTTAAAGTTCTTGCATATACTGGAAAGAAGACAATCCAAAGACCAAACAGTTAGCCCCATGGGGGTCCTGTACAGAGCCAAGAATGAGCTTTCTTGGGGTAGGAAATGTCAAGACTGCAGACTTCTCCAAGGTCCCCAGCCTCCAGGTCCAGGCTTCATGAATAACTAAACAGAATAGGTCGGGGCTCAACCATACACCCTCTAGCCATATGGCATCTATTTTTCAGCATCTAAGACTCTCCAATAGGTTCTTTCCCTTATCTTCACCTTGGGAGTGACTGTTTCTTCTTGCATCCAACTCTATTTAATTTGCCAGACAGCCTTACCCTAGCCTCTCACATTCTCTGAGCCATAGAGTCCCACATTTTTGACCTCAAGGAAGGGGTGGGCATGTCATCATCTGGTTGCAGGTAATGTTTCAGCCCATCCTTTTCAGGCCAGGAAAAGGTCCTGAGTCGTCAAAGAGACAGGGCTCTCTCTGAGACAGCAACTCTAGCCATACAATGTGCTGGGCCAAAATTTTGATATCACAGATATTTTTTGAGGACTCTGTTTGCTTCCTGGTCTCAATTATATTCTTATTTAAGAAAAAAAAAAAAAAAACAGGCCACTAAAAATATATCCTCCCACCTTCTTTTAGATTAGTTGCCAAAGATTACTAACTAGACTCTTATATAAGCAAATGCAAGATTTTCATAGGCATCCATCAAACTCAATAGAATGCAAGCTTCCTAAGGACACAGTTTCAGCCTAATCTAAGTTTTTATCCTTAGCACCTTGAACATGAATGCATGTAATCATGTATACGAGCTACCTGTTGACTGAATGAATGACCAAAGAATATATCTCTAAGCATTTGACAATATTAGATTGAGCTAATAGTATATGCCAAGAAGTGGAATAGACAATGCGGGCCTTACAAAAAAGAAGCAGGCCTGTCACATCTCTGATGAACTTCTAGTAGGGTAGACAAGACACATTTGTAAATGGTGTTAGTCACAAGGAAACATTGGAAATTTCAGAATAGGAGACTGGATGAAAAATAATGTCAGGACTGGCTGAATAGCTCAGTGGATTAAAACTCCTGCAAGCAGATACTGGTTTCCATCCCCAGGCCTGCTGTGCCGGCCCCCACCCCTAGGACATGCTGAGATGGCAATTGAGACTGGGCGTGGTGGCACGTGCTTGTAATCCCAGCTCTTGGGAGATTACAAACAGGCAGATCACTGAGTCTGATCTAGTAGTGAGACCCTGAACACCCTGTAGACCCTTCCCTAAAAAATAAAGAAAAATAATGTCAGTACACATACAAAGAGGGCTCTTAGGTCAGATCAGGAAGAAGTTACCAGAAGCTGTCTCACCAGGTAGGGATTATCTGTATATTGTTAAAAAAATACTCTATTGGAAGTCATATTTTCCAAAGTCATTATTACTATTTATGCAGCATTGTATAACATGGCACAGGTTCTCCTATAGATATTAATATTTTAATATTGTTTTCCATGTTGGAACTTCAAGAACAAATTATATTTTACTGTAATAAATACTTGTTCACAAAATGAAAGTCTCAGACAAGTTCATAAGAGAATGTCTCCCCCAAGTCCAGCCTTCCATCTAAAGAGCAGCATTGGTGAAAGCATAATTAGAAGAGGAAAAGTTCCGGTTCACCAGGTGACTAAAGGATGCTCTTCTTCTCATCACTTACTGAGCTGAAGTTAACCAAAACATGCAATTCATGAAAGGGAGGCCTGGCTGCTGCTAGCTGGCCATCTAATCCATGTGGCCCCATTGGCCTCTGGTAACAATTAGCTCACCTGTGTGCCACAGAGCACACTTTACTTTCTTCTTTGTTGCTGTTTTGCTCCAAGCTCCAATTACAGCCCAGCTCAGACAGTGAAAACAGGTTGAGGACGTGTTCTTGGGAACTACTCAGATGTGAAGAGCAGAACTCAGCTGGTGCATTTCTGGAATCCAAGCACTTGCCTTGCTGAGGCAGGAGGATGGCAAGCTCATGCCCAGCCTGGGCAATGCAGCAACTTAGCAAGAGCTTGTCTCAAAATTAAAAAAAAAAAAAAAGAATTTTAAAAGATTGGGGAAGTCACATAGGAGCTCTTGTAGGGCCAGTCCCCAGTACCCCTCGTTCCTCCAAAAAAGCAGAGCTTACTTAGGACTGGAATTTGATGTAAGGACTTCCCGTAAATCCTGTGACCAGATCTGGCCAAGGTGAGACTGGATCTTCTCAAAATCAGATGTTGCCTCATGTGAATGACTGAAAACTAACCTTATGGTCATATAGATATTTTTTTCTAAATAAAATATAATTCTTTTTGTTATAATTACAGCATCATAAATTGATCATGAACTTTAGAAAATATAGACAAGCATACAGGAGAACATAAAAATGAGTTGCAAAATTAAAAGCCCAGTGTAACCACTGTAAAATTTCTCCCCTATTCCTTCTGAAGATTCAAGTGTAACTGGGCTGAGGTTAACTCACAATAGACAGACCACCTGGAGGAAAAACTAGGCAAATTCATTGATGTGCATGGTAACATCACAGAAAAGGGAGTATCTAATCATGTAGTGAGACTGGAAACTTGTACACCCTTCTTCAAAGAGAAAATGAATGTGGGTAATAGAGAAAGGCTACAGACGATTTTCAGGAGGAAGGAGTGAGCTCCAAGAAAAGAAAGTAGCCTGGGACCAGAGGTTCTTGGTTCTAGGAGTTATGTTTTATTGTTAATCTCTTCCCCTGTGACAGGAGTTGAATCTTCCTTGGGTCATGCAATTGTGAAATTTCAGTAAGAGAACTGAAGGCAATTATATTGTTTCTTGGTGAATCTGGTCTTTAGGTAGTGAGGGAAACTTCAGCAAAAAGTTCCCTGTTCTGGGGAAGGAGATCAGAGCGACTGTATTAGTCATATTTCTAGGTGCTGGGGTAAAATTCCCAACACTCACAATTTAAAGGGGAAGAGATTTATTTTAGCTCATGGCTTAGAGGATTCAGTACATGATTAGGTGGGCACAAGGCAGAAATGATGTGCTGCAAGGTGCTAGAGAAAGTTGCTAATCCCTTGGCCACCAGGATCCAGAGAGAAGGAGGGAGCCAGAGGCAAGAAGACAGCCTTCCACATTCCTTTTTTAGGGACATACTTCCAACCAGGCCCCACTGCCTAATAGTATGTCCAGCTATGAACTCATCAGTTGAATCCACTGATGAGTTTGTTGTGAAATTACTATATCAAGCATAAGTAAAACCGTATGTGGGGGCCTGGAAGATAGCTCACGGGCACAAGTGCCTGCCTGGCAAGTGCAAGGTCCAGCTGAAATGTAAAATATATTTCTTATTGGACATATAGTCACCAAAATTTGAAAAATACCAGCAGTGTAAGTGGACCTGGAGGAACATTTATATATGCATCATAGCTGTGCCCTTGACTGTGAGGCAGCCTCTTATTTTTCCAATTTCCCTTAGTTCCAAGCATTCACTCAGCATGCTGAAATGCCGTACTTAAAGGTATTATTTTCCAAGCCCCAAAATGTTCAACCTTATTTCTAAGCCATAGTTATTTTCACTTAGGCAATCAGGAGCATTTTCTGCATACTAGTCCTTGTCCTTTTCTTTCTTTATTTCACGATACTCCTGCATTGCTGTTTAAAGAGCTTTGGAAGAATTTCATGACATCCGTAGAAAAGAAATAGGGAATTTACAGTGGAAATAAGCTGGGTATTGTTTTCAAAATTCAAAAATGACCATTGACTCACCTCTCTGAGGCCTGCACAAGTACCTAGGCCTCAGGGTATGTGAATGGATTTGTGTCAGAGAAATTTTAACCATAACCTCTCACCACCCAAGTTTCAGACCCTCTTCTGCTGGCTTCCTGCTCTGGGTTGCTTCATAGAAATCAGCTCTTAGTCACACTGTTTCCCAAGACTTGCAAGATAATTCACAATTAAACCACACTAGCTACATCAGAGAAATGCCAGGACTGATAGACCAGGAAGCAGCTGGCATATTTACACATTTTGAAACTGTCCACAAGGGCATATGCTGACATTTTACTAAGCACTTGACATGTCAGAAAATTTAATTTTAAAGAGCTCACTGTTGTGACTTGTTCTTATCTTATGGTTAAGAATTAATGGAAAATATGATATAATAACTAACACTATTCAACCATACCCACGCATAAACAAATTAGTTTTATTCTTAATGACTGAAAATGATTCATTAAAATTTATTAAGGGCTACAAATGCTTAGGGCACTCAATGCTTCAAATGGCTCTGAAAGTTAAAACATCCACCCCCTTTTCCCAGTTATATGTTTATTGAAAATTGTCTTACTGAGTGTGGATTTGATTTGAAGCTATCTTTTAAGGTTCCCCTCCCACTATATATTAGAACCATTTTGAGATAGATGATAAAACATATAGTGATTTTATGAGGCTAAAAGGAATTTCTCCACTCTGAAAGATTTGTAATGGAGCCTGCTAAAACAAAATGACAACAGACTATTTAACAGAAGAGAAAATAGGTAAGTGTATCCCAAGTGTAGGAGCACCACAGGAAAGTGGCCAGCCAATAACTCAATGAGATTTGGAAACTTCCATGGTGTGATCAAAATATACAATGAATCTTTAAATTTTTAAAGTGTATTATGGTGGAAGACACAGAGACACACCGCCCCTCATTCTTGCCAGTTTCTGAGGCAATTTTGGAAGTCTTCCTTCATGAGCATCTTTAGTTATGCTTCCATGGCTGCCTCTATGTCCTGAATGGATTCAAAATATTTTTTATTTTAATGAATATATACAAAAATAAAAGCATAAACATATAGCAAAAGCAAAGACATAAACAGAGTAACATACAACAATACATATGATAAGGATTTTTAACACAAGAATAGCAAATTAACAATGGGTGTTAATTTATGCATTTTATCATCAAATCTGTTGTTCAGATTAACAAATACGCAAGATTGGACAAACAATTGAACATTAACTCTGGCTTTCAATAAACTGCTTCAGAAAGAAGAAAAAATGATTGGATAAGTGTGTTTGAACCAAGGGAGTTATTTTAAGGGGAATTAACTGTGAAGTGCTTTTTGCTGTAATAAAACTATAAAATTTAATCATTCACATTTTTGATTGCACTGTATATACCTTCCTCAGAGCAGAGAGAAAGAAGGGGGGTGTCAGCAATTTGGAGGATGACTAAATGATTTTTAGGGACAATAAATGCATCCAAAGAAGAGTCAAGAGCTTTGGACAGAGATTGCACGGGCTCGGTGGTATCAACTCTAATCTTGTTTCTTGTTAGTGAATGCTTTAGAAGTTTCCACCTTTAGATAGGTCAGGAGCTTCAGAGAAAGCCAATTCCTGTCCTTTAAGAGGGAAAGAATGATGAGAGATGGAACAGGTGAGGTTAGGGAGACCTTGGTTCTTCTTCAGTTCAAAGTCCTCAGCATGCAGAAGTGCTGTAATGAGGATCATTTTCTGAGCCCCAACAGTTTATTGTGAGAAGATATTTTATTCAGGCATGATATTGTCAGGGAGAAGTGGGGATGAAACCCAGCTTCAAGGACTTGCAAGTGGGTCATTGGAACATTTTCTAAAGTAATATAATTAACACAGTTGTATGCCAACCATTTTCCAGGCAGAATTCCAAGTTTTAACTCATTTAATCTTTGCAGAGCTCTAACATGGATCTTATTACATTCAATTTAAAGAAAATGAAACTGAGGCACAGAGTGGGTAACTTAAAAACAGTCACAAGCAGAAAAAGGCAGAGCTTGGGTTCAAGACCAAATCACCCACTTCGCTCATTTGTTTTATAGCTCCATGCTGTAGGGGTGTGCTAACAGCCACCCCAGTAATGAAAGCTCTTGAATTACTCTGTACTTTATCCAGCCACCAAGAACTCAGGAAACCTTTCCTTAGACCCCTCTCTAGGCATATACCAGACCCTGGGAACCTAATGATCAAAAGGCCTTAAAGGAAACTCTCGAAATCTGTTATAGTTCACACTACCAACCAACACTTCCTCTTCTGTCTCTACAAAAGCAAATCCTTGTGCTACTGGCCCTCACCTTGGCCCCTGCTGACATCAGTTTCACCCAAGAGGGCCACATGATGCCAAATTGCTAACTGTCATTCAGGACGTCTCCTTGAGACCTGAGTAGCCTTACCTAACCACGTCACATCTAATCTGCTTTATTGGAAGGCCTTGGAACAGAACCACTGGGCTAATTCTCCAGAAGGATCCATATCCTAGGATACTCCTCATCTCTGCTCCATTCACATAGTTGGAGTTTGTTTGATTTTTGGTTCTTTTTATTTTTATTTTTATTTATTTATTTATTTATTTTTGGTACCAGGAATTGAACTCAGGACCCTATTCCTGTCAGGAAGGTGCTGGGCTATAGAGCTATATCCCTAGCACTAGCCCAGCTTCATGCAGGGGCCAAAACAGCAGTGTCACCTCCTCCACCCAGCTGTTCATATGGGTTTTTTTGTTTGTTTGTTTGTATTTGGATTGTTTTCACTGAAGAAAAGCTAGCAAAGTGTGCACTAGATAGGATTTACTTATTTTTTAAATATATTTAGTACAGAGCCTGCAGCGTCTCACTACACAGATTGGTCTCATAGTGATCCTCCTGTTTTCAGCCTGCCAAGTGCGGGGCTCACAGGCTTGCACCACCATGCCCAGTCTCAATCACCATCTCAGCATGCCCCAGGGATGGAGTCAGCACAGCATGCCAAAGATCCCAACCCTGGTCCCGGCTTCTGACTAAACAGGTGCTTTAATCCACTGAGCTATCTGGCCTGCCCAAGAATTTCTTTAAAGATATGATAATTGGGAAATTGCTAAAGAGTTTTAGGAGACAGCTGATGGGGTAAATAGAGGCTCGGATCAGCTTTTTGGCCACTTGTGATTCCATCCTGAATCCTATGGAAGACCTGTTCTCATCATAGGAAAAACCAATCCCTTTTCTTAAGCTGGAAAGGGTAGGGTTTAGGCTTATCAGTAACTCAATTATTTTTCCTCAAGCCTTTGAAGCCAGATCTGTCTTGTAATCAAAATATGATGGAAAAACTTAGCAGCCTGTTGCAAAAGTATTCTGTTTTCTTCAGAGTTCACCTCTTACAACTACACTTGCTCTTGATTGGAAATAGGTCATGTCCAGAGCAGGAGGCAGTGCTGGATTCTGCCTGAAGGAGTCAGCCTCGAAACTCACGACATTTTTGTACATAGCAGGAGGGAGGTATTTGCTATTTATTTGTCCTTATTTGGGTTCAGTTTCCTGTGATGGCTGTTTTGGGCTCTTTTCTCAGTCCAACAATAGCAGAATAGCAGACACAGTAAATTCATTTGTGAAAACTGTCTCTGGCTTTGCTCTCTGTCTGTGTCTTTAAATATACTTGTGTTATTCTATTACCCTTCTACTTAACAGCTGCCCACATAAGGAATGTTCCTACCCTGACTGGCATATATATATATATATATATATATATATATATATATATTTCTTGATTTAGAATTTTTTTTAGAATTTGGAACATGTTTTTTAGAGTTCAGAATGAGTAGAGAAAGACATTAGCAAGTCTTTGTGTGTTTATTTCAATTTGTTTGTTGTATGTGCTTTTGTTCATCTGTTTGTTGACGCAGGGCCTCATCATGCAATGCAGACTAGCCTTGACTTCACTGTGTAGCTGGGCTGGTTTCAGACCCATGACTATTGTCCTACCTCAACCTCTTGTGTGCTGGAATTATAGGTTCACACCACCAATATCCCACAAAATTCTTGATAAGGCAATCAACAGAATTTGTGAGGCCCAGTGCAAAGTAAAGAATATGTAGTCTCCTTCAGAAGCCATTAACAGTGAGCCAATTGCAGTGGTGCTCATGTGTTAGCTATGCAGGGGGCTGAGGCAAGAGAATTGCAACTCAGAGGCCAGGCTTGGCAGTGTACCCACAAGCCAAAGTGATGGAATCATGCATGATCCTGTCCCCTTCCAAACACATGAGGCTTTGGGGACTGTGTTAGATCTAAATCACAACACCCCTCAGAGAGGAGATAGGGCCCATAGCTAGCCCCACAGATCGGTCCTACACTTGTCAGTGAGAAGCACAGTCATATTTTTTAGGCAGACTCAAAGAAATGCACATGCAGAAAGCTGTGTGTATATTCCAGGGTGAGACGCACTATGGCTTGGGGCTCAGGCTATTTATGTGGTTTTGGAGTGTCCTCAGGACAGATGATCTGGGATGCTTATTGCTTCAAATTATTTATCACTTACCTAATGTCTGCTTCCTTAAGGTGGGATGGCTCATTAATGATCCAAAACAAAAACTAGGTTTTCAACGTGGTTAAGAAGGAGGGGCTGGGGAGACAGCTCTGTGGCACAAGTGCCTGCCTGGCAAGTGCAAGGTCATGAGTTTGAACCCCGGTCTCACAAAAAAAAAAAAAAAAAAAAAGAATAAAAGATGGACATCAGGTGTGTCTGAAGTTTGGAGATATGGTACCCAATTAATAGTCCTGTTTCTTTATGAGTGAAATTGCTTGGTATTTATAGACTGAAAGAAAAATATAGGCCAAATTTATGGACAAATTACATCTGTATAACTCAGGAAGAGAGTGGTAATAAAACAAACAAGGATAAAAAAGACATTGTAACCTTCGGTAACTCTGTCTTAAACCTGCAGTTTTCTTAAAAGTACAATTTCAAAATTACACCTTCCTTTAGAGCTACAAATGCATAAATAGAATAGAATCGTATCAAATAAATAACCCAACAATGTATTTCCCTTGATACTGAAGGACCAGCCACAGCAATATGCAAATGATTGTGCCTGACTGGGCTACAATATAACTTTACTTGTGGACACTGATAATTGAATTTCATACAGCTTTCAAGTGTCATAAAATAACGTTTGTTTTTACTTTTTTTAATTCTTGGAAAATACGAAACCATTTTCAGCTTGAAAATCATAAATATAGGCAGAATGTGGGATACAGCCCCAGGACAGACTTCGCTGATTCATGTCCAATAAGGAAGATAAACAAAAAAGAAAGAAATTAATGGGAGAAAACATAAAGCATATTTTCTACTTAAAATTTGAAATGGAAGATGAGGAGAGAACCATGGACACATAATATTTTATTTATTTTGGCATTGAGAATTGAGCCTAGAGCCTTTGTACTAAAGCAAGTAAATCCCAGGCTATCTTGAATTTTCTCTTGAAACAAGGTCTTTCCAACTCACTAAGTAGCCCAGCCTCACCTCAAACATGGGGGTCCCCCTACCTCAGGCTCCCAAAGCGCTGGAGCTACAGGCATGCAGAGTACACCATCACACCCAATGACAAGCTTATAGCATTCAACACCTCTTTCAAGCTTTAGGCTGTGAGGGAAATGCTGCAGATCCCCTCTCTAGATGGATTCAGAATATGGGTGCAGTAAAAGAGAATTCAGCACCTAAGAGTATAGTGAAATATTTCTGAAAGCACACTCAGACTGAAAAGTTTATAGAAACTAGCAAGATTACAGAAGCAAACAAAAACATAAACACCCGAAACTCTTTTAAATGTGAAAATAATGTGATGTAATCTGAACCAATAAAAGATAGCGTTCTAGCTCAGTGGCTAGTAAAACAATATCTCTAAAGAGCTTAACTACAAATCCTTGTAATGGTATGATAAGTGCCCAGATGCTTGCTGAAAGAACTTCCACACTCCCAGGACACTAAGTAGAAGCCAGAGCTGTATTGGATGCCATTTTTCCTATTATTTTCTTGACTTGCACTTCCTCACAGCCTGGCAATAACCTCCTGAGCTTTGAAGTAACTTCCCATAAACTTAAGCCATTTACATTTGTTTAAAGAATCTTCAGAACACTTTTTATTTTTAACACAGCAATATTTTAAAGACTATCATAGACTGTTACTAGAGCTCTTTGGCTCATAAAGGAGTCCAAAATTAGGCAGACACAAAACTCATGGGAACCTGTTATCTGATTATGCAACTTCCTTATAGAAATTATTTCAGAATGCAAATTACAAAGAATACTTCTATCCCAAGGCTATATGGACCATTAAAGTAATTATGATTTGGACAACTTTTGTATATTAACTAAGACTCTCTTTCTCCAGTTATGTGACTATTTGGCAGATAATTATTATGTACAGAAAATAATTTTACAATAGAAACCAAGAGATTTACAATATTGAAATTCTTTGGTGATATCATTCTATCCTTTAAATCTAGCCTCTGAGGACAACCTGAAATGTAGAGACAGAAAGAAGTTCGAAGATGTTTTCCATAGTGTTCTCCATGTAAGCAAAACCGTGAAAGCAATCTGAATTTTCAACAAAAGAAAATGACAGGGCCTAGTGAGATACCTCCGTGGCACAAGTGCCTGCATGGCAAGTGCAAGGTCCTGAGATCAAACCCCAGTCCCTCCAAAAAACAAACAAAAAAAGAAAATGACAAAAATAAATTCGAATGCAATCATATGACCTACAATTATACTCTCATTGAAAGATTTAGTCAGTAAATTATTTCAGTGAAGGAGGCAATCTCTTTAGATACTAAAAGATGAGTAAATATTTGGAATGATCTGGTGGAAAACTCACATCAAAAGCCAGGAAAAATGACTTTAAGAGTGGAGAATTAAGACCAACATTGTACATATACAACAACTGGGGCAAAAAAAAAATAAGCATAATTTTATTTTTAGTAAACAACCCTCAAATTGAATTTAAAAACAAAAAATAAATCAAACAACCTTCAACTCTGCGTGATATGTAGTAGGTGCATTTAAACCAAGATGACTCCAAAAGCTGCCAATATGTGAATAAATTGGGCAAATGCTGAAAAGGAAGAGGGAAGCAAGAAACAAAACTGAAGACCTCAGACATTGAATGGTGGTGTGATGAAACTCAAGGAGAAAAGCAGGAAACAAAAAAAGATGCCTTTACTGAAAGAAAGGCTGCAACCCACAAAAACATCACACCAAAAGTTGCAAAAGCAAAAACTAGATGAAATGCAACAATAAATGATAGGAGTATTTCTAAACCACACTTTCACTTTTCTGGACTCACAATAATGTCAGGATAATGGACCTAGCATGCTGATTTAATTAGAAAACATTCTTTTCTGAAACAATGTGCATTTTTCATTGACTATGACACAAATCTAGTCCAACAACTTTCCGAATAATGAAAGAAAAAGGACCGTTCTGTAACCACAGTACTAAAAAATAATTACAAAAAAGTTGGGGGTATCCAACAC
>PVKN010020972.1:0-15719 GCA_004027915.1 Capromys pilorides
CTGTATCTGCAAATGCAAGCCCACGAAGTACGCTGTCAAGAAGGCAATCCTGACATTTCGACGCACCCGCATCACCTCTGCCAACAGGCCCCACCTGGAGGGAAGCTGCGCGCCGATGGGCTGTACAGCGGTGTGGACATGCACACCACGGAGATCTCAGGAAACCGACAGAGTCGACAGTGTCCACGCCCAAAGGGAAACGTTCCCCAAGTAGGAAATCTGGCTTTGGAACAGAACCCACTGTGGGTTCCCTGGGCAGACCCTGCCCGCACTTGCTCCCAGAGGACAGATGCTGGGTCGGCGCGGGGAGCCAGCCAGCCACACCTCTGAAGGCTTTGAGTCCCCTGCATCTGAGGAAATGAAGAGCCACTCTGGGCAGGGTAGAGCCAGAAGACACACCTGTTGTTTCTGCTTGCCAGAACAAGACTTTGTTTCTCTTTTCAGGGTGGAGGATAGCTGTAGAAGCACCCTTACACTGGCAAGCCCTGTGTGCAATTTATAAAATGAATAAAATCAATTTTGAAAATGGCACTGAGGTGAAATACAGCTGGCAACAGTGGCCACTGAATGTACTTTCCCTCAGCAGTGCGTAGAATGCAGCTCTAGTGCTTTGCAGCATGGCGAGGCTGCATAACCCGTCAATACAGTTTCAGATACTATTTCAAACTATTAGCTTTAGAGCAGTGCTACACATGGGACACACAGATATTTATCATACGAAACTGTTTTATACACAATTTGTTCAGGAAACGCACCAGGCCATTTCTAGCTTAAGAGATTTCAAGAAAAATTGTTGAAAAATAATCCATTTAACAACCAACTGTGGTCATGATAGTTTTTCTGCTTCTTTGTCCCCTGGAGACACCTTAACTTTTCTATGATGTCAGAAGAAAGGATTATGACTGTGTATGGGGGGGTGCTGGTGGAGATAATGGAGCTGTTCAAATAACACGGCAGCTCAAGGCGAGGACTGGCACATGCGGCAGCGCACTTGCTAACCTGGGTGTTCTTCGTCCTGTTTCCCTACAGCACCCCCCCCAGCCCCCCCACCCCCTTGTCGAGGCTGGAGTTCTACACTTCTGCCTTGTAGGGCTGTGCTCTCACTGGACTGTGTGCTTTATATCACTCGCTGTCCTGGGCACATCATCTGGGGACTCCACAGGCTGTATGTGGATGCTTTACATGTGATCTGCAGCCCTGTCTACCGTCTTTGGGTTGAGTCAACTCACCCCAGCCAGGAAAGGGAACCATTCCAGCTACCTCTGGGGAGTCTCCAAGCTCCCAGGGTTAAGTAGTGAGGGTGGAAATCAAGGGCCTCTCTGTCCCCCAGGGCTGCAGTGCACTGCCCTGTGAGGGGGCTGGAAAACACGGAAAGCAACAGGGCCAAGGGGAAAGGCTGGTGCCAGCTGCGATCGCGCCTGGTGACGGAGAGCAAGCTCTCAAACTGGGGCTGCCCTGCCAAACCTTCCTTCGCAATCTCCCAGCAAGGGGAGATTCCAGTCTTTCCCTCTACAGACTTCAAACGTAGCCAGCTGCCCTGGGAGCTCAGAGCTGGTCCTTCCCAGAGCCTCTTATGTGCCAGGCTGAATGACACCAGCAGCTAGGCCAGGTTGCTCCACATTCTCCTCCATCCCCCTCCCCCAATAAGAACTGCCCAAAGATCGAGGTACAAAGGGCCATTGTACTTGTAGCGAAATGTTTAGGAGGCAACTGTAGAAACAGTTGTTGAAACAGGGTCTTGCTATGCACTTTAGGCTAGCCTTGAACTCACAGGGATCCTCCTGCCTCGGCCTCCCCAGTGCTGGGATTACAAACATGCAGCATCACAACCAGCCAAAGGATGGATTTTATTACTTTTCTTTTCTTTGACTTAAATTTTCTACTTGGAAAGTCAACATGGTTTTTCCTTTTCACTGGTGCTGATTTTCACTAAATTTGGCAGGCAATGATGTACACAGCAGTCTAGCACCATCAAAATCAATAGAGGTGGTCGAAATTTCTTTGGTGAACCTGTGTTCTATATGCTTCACAAAATATTTGTGGAACTTATATAGTAAAAAGTAAAAAACCACTTTCTACTTTATGAAAAAGAGATTTTCAAATTAGTGTGGGTAAACATGGCTTCAACACAGGTGTGGGAAGCTCCTTAACCAAAGAGATTCTATATCCTCACATGGAAAATAGGGAGCACAACACTCCGGGGCTGTGGTAAGCACAAGGCAGCAGCAGCAGGAAGCACTGGGCATGGTGATGCATGCCTACAGTCCCAGGACTCTGGCTAGACAAGGCCAGATGGTCACCAGCCTGAGCCCAGCCTGAGGAATTTAGAGACTGAGGGAAATAGTAAAACGTGAGCTGGCTATCTGGTCCAGTGCAAGAGGGTTTGGTTCACCTCAATAGCACCACCAGGGAGGGGGCCTGAGCACACTGCGCCGCACAGGGCCTGCCGGGAGCAGGAAAGCAACAGGCCTTTGGAATGTGCTATGTAGACAATGGCTATGATTCTTTTTAGTCCCCAAATGAAACAAGACAACAGAGTTTGGGAAGAGATGTCCTCAAGGAAATAGGCCTGGGATGGTTTTGCTAAGAAACATGTACGTACATATGGCACTGACTATTCCTGTAATTGCTCTGGGGCCACTGACTAGAGGTGGACTCGTTATGCTACCAGCATCTCTGCTCTTTCAGAATCCTAACACCTGCATTTCAGCTACCACATTTCTATTCCTTAATCCTCAAAAATGAGGTCTGAAAGCAAGGCAATTTGACATTAGGAAAGAAAGGTTAAATAGTTTAAAGTCTTAGATGGGGCAAAACATTTATGTGACTGGAAAAAACCAAAACAGCAATATGGATTTGTTGCTGTTGCTGTTTGCTCTAACCAGGCACACAGCAGCCTGCCCATAACACCAGCCCTTTGGAGGCTGAGGCAGGAGAAACTTGAGGTCAATGTGCACAACTCAGTGAGACCCTGTCTGAAAAAATTAAGCAGGGTGGGAATGTAGCTCAGTGGCAGAAAACCTGCTTGGCACATGCAAGGCCCTGAAGTCAGTCTCCAGGAGCCCCAAAACCAAAACCAAAACCAACTTCAGGTTTTCTTTTAGGGGGAGAAATCTAGGAAAGAAAATGAAAATGCAGAATGATTTAATGTTGTAAGGAAACTGGTTTAAAATGCAACAGTTGGACAGACCAACTCACCTGCAGTGGTCATGGGACAGGATGCGGCAGAAGCAACTGACCAGGGCTTCTCATCTGGAGTTAGAGCAGCTGCATTGCCCGAGATCTGCCAGGTGCCAAAAGAAGGCTTACACATGTAGCCTCCAGAAACAGATGCTTTCATTAGGAGCACTACTGCGCAGGGGCGTTTCCTGTGTCCACCAGTCACAAGGGCCTGCTCTCTGCCTAACGCTGAGGATTAAGAGTTCTTCAAACAGCATAGATCGTGCTCACAATGCATGACTCACTACTTACTGTACAACATGACCCAAGATAAAGGTAACTGCAAAGTTCTGCTGCTTGAGGGCCAGGTGGGGGTGATCTGTGTACAGTGCTTGATTAAATAGGTGATCCAATGGCAGGAGTGGGTGTGGAGCCCTGCAGAGCACACCTCCACGGCTGCTATTTATTTAATGAATACTCCTGGGCACTCTTTAAATTGAAAGATGGTTCATTAGATTTGTGCATCTGCCCTTCTCAGCAATCTGCTGTACTTCTGGTGAAGGCAGGAAAAAGCAAGAACATATCATTTTCGGGAATGTTATGAGCAACTCTGCTTCCAATGATTACGGAATCATAAAGGGCTCAGGCTGCCTAATTTCAGGAAAACAATTTATCTGAGTCATTTTCTGTCCATTCCTATCTTGTTCTAGTCTCATTTATCTTGGAAATTTTAAGTACTAGTCCTTTCATTTTTTTAAAAAATTAATTACCTAATATGTTATCTGTAACCTGTAAAACTAAGCATACACTTAAGGTACCAGAGTTTTTTTTTTTTTTTTTTTTTTAAGGCTGAAAAACATCACTTCCTTCTTAAAGCCCTCTTCTGTTGTCCACGTGGAGTCCACTGCCACCTTCTCTGGGGCCTGGCCCCATGACAGTCTGCCCTGGGGCTGGTGAGCTATAATGCCATGTCTGTGCAACACTCTAGGGAGGCAACACCACCAAGCACAAAATGTTTAAAAACAAAACCAACATCCCATCTCTGCCTCAGTACCTGCTACACAGCAGAAGCCAAAGTGAAAAACGACACAATTCAAGGTAGGTTTTCTTAAACTATAAAACACAGATTCACTTGTCTCTCGCCATTTAGGATGTATTCAAAGCCTGCTAGGTTTTGGCTCCATGAAGGACACATGAAGAAAGACAGGGAAACAAACAAAACTGTTATGGTTTGTATCTAGTTGACCCCTTAAAGCCTTGTGTATATCATGGGGCTGTAAAGCCAGAGGCGCAAGGGAGGGGGGGCAGAGAACCAGGCAGGGCTTGAGGGGCGGGGCGGGGGAAAGGCGTGAATGCCTTAAACTGATAGCATGCACCTCCCCCACCAGGCCTGGTAGCCTCTCTTAGAGATGTGGAGAGAGTCATCCCAGACTCCAGCGTCCCAGCCTCTCCTCCAGTATGTAGAAACCTTCAGTAACTGTGAGCTAAATAAACCTTTCTTTCCCTCATTTTGAGTGTCGGGTATTTATCCCAGCAACAAGAAAAGAATATCTAAGACAAGATCCATGAGAGTTGCCAGGCAGAACACAACCAAGGCAGCCCAGAGTAGAACAACCTCAGAGATGTTTTCTGAGGATGCAGTGTTTTCAGACACTGAAATAGTCTTGCCCAGAAATAACCATGTTCTTGAGACAGACCTCAAACGGTTGCTCCTCCTCTCTTGTGGAGAAAGGTGGTATATGAAAAAGGTTCTGAAGGTCTTTTCAAGCAGCATCACGATCTTGAAAAAAATGGCCACAAAACCTTGGTTTCTCCTATGCTGCCTCAAGGTCCAGCTTTCCTCTGGCAGGTCAACAACCAAGGCAAAGAAATGGGCAGCTGTGGGGCTGAGCAGCCCTGGCCCCTGCACTCACTAAGCAGGCAAACAGCCGTGAGGTGCAGGGCTCGCCTCAGCGCGTACTTAAGAGGGGGCTGGGAATTCAAGTGGTGCAGAGGCTGGGAGGAAGTGTGTGAGACCCACTGGGCAAAGGACACATGTGTAAGAGGCTCATGTCAAGAGCTGCTCTGGACAGGATGCTGAGTGACAGATTCTTATAGTTGGAGAGCTGACATGAACACTGATGTGTTCCTCTGTGCCAAATGACAGAATCAGCACTGCCCTCAACACACTGAGCAAGAAACACTAAAACATCGTCACAGTGCAGTGACAGACACGGTGGCAGCCCATAGGAGGCGGTGACGAAGTCACTCTCAAGCCTTAGAAAATAATGGACTGTAACTAACCGTTATTGGTCGTAAAAAAAGAACTTTTCATGTGAAGCACTCTGGGTACTGCTCAAAGTTAAGGAGAATCATTCATGAACCCAGCAAGCTGCATACCGCGAACTCCGTACCTCCCTCTAACCCGCTAGGCTGCTGCTGAGGTGTGTTACACATGGTTAACACGTGTGTCTAATACTGCTATGTAGTTATACTGGTCATAAAAAGCAAAACCCTGGTTCCCAGATTCTGCTGCTCCAAAAGATGACTGCGGCCTATTCCTACGCCCTGAAAGCAATATCTGCAGCTTTCCACTTCCTCCTTTAACAGACAAGACGACAACTGTGACAAAATGCTGCACTCACAGATGTGTTACCACTTCAATGCTGCTAGGACAAAGGAACTCACAAAGCCTAGCTCCGAGAAGGATGGAAAATCTCTAAGCAGACTGCAGCGCGTCAGGTTCACTAATGGCCCCGTCAGATGCATCTTTAAGCCCCCAAACACAATCTTTTAGTCAGTTTTCCCCATTGTGTGGAGTAAATGTTTGCTTCCACAACTGATAAAACAGGGCAGCGTCTGAGGACCTAACATTAATCATGACCCTGTCATGGAACAAGATTGGTAGACATCTACAAACCTACACCCTGATTTTCTGTTGTCCTGCAGGCACATGGGAAAACACTCATCCATGAGATGTGCCTGACTTGCAGTCTCTAAGGCTGCTGTGCACAGCTGTTCATGTCTCTGCTGGAGAAATGAAAATGTGAGGCTGTCTCAGGAGCATGACCTGCAGCGGCAGTGAGCAAGGGTTACTGCGCTGCCCTGAGAGGCCCTGAGTGCATGGGAGAAATCTGCCGCTCCTCTGCCAAGCAGCATGCGGGGGCCTACAGAGAGGCCCAGTTGCTGAGCTGTGCCCCTTCCCAGACTGTGGTACCCACCAGCAGTGTGAAGCTGTGCTCGGGCAGCATCCCGTACTGCTGGACCAGCCGCTCTCGGGTGGTACTGGGCAGCTCGGGCAGCGCATCCTGAATCTGGTCAATGTTGATCACCTGCTGAGATTCAGCGCCTGCAGGCAGAGAGGCTGAGTCGTAGAGCACCAGGGGAGGCAGGTTGGGCTCTGGCATAAACCTAGGTGAAGACAGTAGACAGGACTGAACCTGGAGGATCCAGACTCATCAGACTTACAATCTACCTCTGCTGTGAATGGGTCTAGGCTCAGATGCTATGCTACTTGCAAATGTTTTCGAATGTCTATCAACTTTGTTTCACGGGAAAGTCTGTGTGTATAGTGCTTGAGAAACATCCAGGTGCCCAGTCCTGCTACCTCCTGTGCTTGTGAAGCAGCAGTGAGTGAAACAAGTGAAAGTGTCCTCCTTGGGAGGTAAAACTTTGCCTGGTTACAACATGGGGCCTGGAGGAAGGGGTGAAAAACTGGGCCCAGGATGAATAAGGGCAGTGAGGCAGGTCTGTGCACTGCTGTCATGTGGGCGTGTAACTGCACATGCTTCAAAGCCCAGCAAATGTGCGAGCCAAAGGTTGAGCCCTAGTGGGACCATGGCCTTCAGGAATAGCGAGCTCCCAGAATCAGCTCATCACTGTAACACAAACTCAAGACGTTAATGAGAGACACTGTGTTGGACAGGAGGCAATGAGTGTATCAGAATTCTGTTTCCCACTCAGTTTTGCTATAAATCTGAAGCCACTATAAAGAATGAAGACTTTAGGAAATATGTACGGAAGCCCACCGCTGCACACAGCTTATGAAACATGTTCCTGCTTCCTTCCATCGTGGCAGTGATGTCTTCACTCTGCCCACCATTGTCAAAGCAGGACAATGCAGAAGAAATTGTGATTCCAAGGTAACAGAGTTGGAGCAAGCAACGCATCAACTCACTGCCAAGCCTCTGCCAGGAAGCAGTCTGGCCTCTGACAAGAGGAAGCCAGAAGGAAGCTTCCTGAAACCACCTTGAAGGATGGAGCGGAAGCTGCTGGCTGAATTAAAAGGCAAACTTCGTGCTTGTCTTAGTTACTTCTCTCACTGCTAAGACAAAATAACCACTGCCCAAAGTTAAGGGAAAACAGGTTTCTCCCGTTAGTTAAGTTTGTAGAGGTTTCAGTCCATACTGGGCTGGCTCCAAGAGAAAAACACAGCCCTCACAGAGGAAAAACATTCATGGTGATGGTGAGCAGAAGGTAGCAAAGCAACATGGGACCTAAAGAGCTTTTTCTGCCCCTTTTATACTCCACCTAGGCTACCAGGATTAAGGTGGTGTCAAACCAACCAACGGGCCTATCTAGCAAGCACACATCCTTAATCTCAGCACTGCACCTTGCATATGTCATACTATAGATCTAGCTACCAAAAAAGCCCCACCTAGGGCTGAATGAGGCTCTGAGGGGACATCTATACAAAAACCATTTCAATGCTCCATGAGAAAGCAGCACAACACAATTGGGAATGACACTGAAGAACAAAGGTTCTTCCAAGACACAGCCTGAACCCAGGGGCTCTTAGTGATTAACCCTGACATGCCAGGAGTCCTTGAGGTGAGGGCGTGTGCTCCTCCCTGCCAGCAACAGTTGCATGGGCAGCCCCTGGGCAGCACAGAGGCGAGGTGAGCTTCAATAACCTTGCTGCTCAAAGCTCCATCTCAGCAACCCGCTCAACTCCATGGAAAGAGGAAGAGATACGATTTATCTCAAGCCCAGCTTTACTAATGGTTTTATTCACAGGTCCCTTATTAATTCCAACTTGGTTATGCCGCCAACGAAATGGCATCCCCTGGGGTCAGAAAGGAACTGCATAAACATATATGTACATGCTTTTCATTTCCTCTTCAGGCTCTTCAGTGCATTACAGCATTTGCTGCTGAAGGTCAGAACAAGAAAGGTCAGGGTGCCAACCTTAACTGGCATCCTCTTAGCTCATTGACATCTTTCGACACAGGGATAAGTGAGCAAGTATCTGCCAAAGCCAATTCCCATCAAACAAGGGGCTCTAGGGCTGACACATCCCTACGTGCATACTCAGCAGGGAATCCCAATTTCCTATCATGGAACAACAGCACCAAGTAGGTCCTATGAGGGCTCCAGGTCCTCATGGTCTCAGAATGGATCTGAAGAATGCCCACACCCACAGTAGGTGACAATATCTGCCACAAGGGATCACCTGTAGTCTTGTTTTCCTTCCTTGTCCCGCATTGGCACAGTGCACCTGTAACAGACAGGAAAACACTGAGTAGACGCTCCGCATGGCACAGTACCCTACAGGTGGAGAAGGGTGCTAGATGTGGTCCCCAGCTTGGTACTGCCGGGAAGAGGTATAACTTTAGCAGGAAGGGTAGGTGGAGCGCATGCAGGTCACTGGAGCTGTGGCTGTGAAGGGGACTGCGGAAACCTGGTCTCGCTCCCCCTTCGTGCCATTATGCACCTCACAGGCCCAAGTCACAGGGCCAACCAACCACAGGCTGCAGCCACCGCAAGTGTGGGAGGCCAGCAAAGCTTTCCTCTTGGAATGGGGCTTATCTGCGCTGTCTGAAGCTCTAATGCAAAACTGATAGAAAGGGTTTCCCATCAGGAAGGGACATGAGCAAAGTCAAGCTCCTCAACCTTCCACTGGCAATAAGGAAACTGCTTTACTGTTTACACATTTAAAAAAAAATTTTTTTTGTGGCACTGAAGATGAAACCCAGGGCTCACATGATTCAGGCGAGTGCTTGAACTCTGAGTGACAGCTCAGCCAAGTGTTTCCAGCCCTCAGTCAGCTCAAAAGTTTACACGTTGGAGTTTTCAGTAATACTCTGCTTAAGGAATAAATTCCTCAGAAATAAGTCCAAAAATCTAGGAAAGAGCTAGGTCTAAACAAACTGCAACCAGGTTTGAGCTGTATTTACCTTTAGCCTCAGTTGGTATAGGTCTGCGAGATTACTTAAAAGTAAAAATTCTTTTTATACAGCAGGGAAATCTGAAGCCCAGGAGGTCTAGGACTACGATCAAGCAGTTCACAAGTCTGAAGTAGTTTACATCTCCCAGGAGCTGAAAAGGGCATATTAATCCCTGTGGGCCACAGTGTTCTCTGCTTGCTAATGAGTAATGCCAAGCGCAGAGAAGCGGAGAAGCCCTCAGCCCACCCAGGTGGCCTATAGCTGAGCCCAGACCTCTCCACCTACCCGCTATATTCAGGGTGCAGATCAAGGCACACTCACCCCAGCTTGTTATCAAATGAGCGAGTTTCATTCAGAATTTCACCTCCGTTCTCAAGTTCATTGATCTGCCTCTGAATTTCATGGTCTACGAGAAACAATAATTTAGTATCATATTTTGATTATACCTTTAATCAATTCAGGCAATAATTAGAAATCTTTCTCAATCTTAAAGTCAAAGGATAATCAAGAAGACTATATACAACAACCCGCCCTTTGCATGCTGTATTTTCTTTTCACTGCCATCACACAACACTGATGCTGGAAAAGCCCCAAGTTTTCTGAGAAAACTCAGGTTTGGAGACATTAAGCAACCCAATACAGATTACACAACTCGGCAGACACAAGGCAGGACCAGCGTGTGGGTCTGATGACTGCAGGTTTACCATTGGTACCACAGGGACTCTTACCCTGGGGCCTGTGGATGGGCTGTAAAGGGCTCTGCTACCCCCTGCAATGACATATGAAATATGAATGTTTATAAGGGCCTGCGCCCACATTTTATAGCTAGCTAAGCTCTTTTATGAAAATAACCCCTCCCTTTATTCATAAGCAGCAGTAACACCAGCATGTCCAAGGAGCAGGTCTGCCCCACTTCAAAGTTCTCACATAAGACGACAGCACCAAAGTCCAACATATAGAGAGAGGCGGTAGGAAAATGACAGGCATGGAGAGTTAAGCCCAAGATGTCAAAGCACTGGTTGTCCCAGGCTGAGTTATACTACAGGTAGGATTCTGACTACTGCTCCAAAGGGAACTTCACAGAATCAAATGATTCCAGAGACACCAAAACTCACTGCAGATCAATTTACTTAAAATGTGCTGTTCATTCTTTTTGCAGGTTACCACTGTACCTCTGACAGCCCCAGAACACAACACCAGTGTCTAAGATGAAGTGAAACTATCATCCTTCTGTTCCTAGAGTCCTCATCGCAAACCTCTCTTACCAGCCTGAGTCCCCAATTCATAACGTGGTTTCAGAGGTACGGACTATACAGAAGAGGTGCCTTCTTTAGTCCATATTTATATGGGGACTTGGTCTTCCTTGCCCCCTTCCCAGAAATCATCTGGACCATTTTATGTTGTTTTCCTGGACATTTTTAGATTCCAAGTGTATTCAATGAAGTTGATCATTTTGGGTTCAGGATAATGAGGTTTTATACCAGACCAGAATCAACTTTTCTGTAATCCTTCCAGCATTTCTCTTGGCAAGATCCAGAATTCTACTCAACATTTCCAGTATAGCAGTATTCTGCCAGCGTATTCAGCTGTCTAGCCCTATGTACACTTCTATGTGTGTGTGTGTGTGTGTGTGTGTGTGTGTGTGATTAGGGATCAAACTCAGGACCTTGCACTTGCCAAGCAGGATCTTACACCGCTGAGCTATCTCCCCAGCCCACATATACTCTTGAAGGGATGCACTTGAGACTCCAGTCCGGCCTCCTCCTTTCTCTCTGGACATCTTTGTTTTGTTTTCACATAAATAAAATGATTTTAGATGTGAGATGACCTCCCCTCAGAGCCATAGTAATCAGTTTCTACGGGACTACTTAGATATTTATCTTGTTACCCTGTTCTATTTTAATTATGTATTTGTCATCCATAAACTCAGCATGGGCTTCCAGTAAGTTCAACTCTGACTGCACAGGCACATGCCATCTATTAGTTGAGGAGACAACAAAGCATAGAAATGCTAGGCCAGACTATGGCCAATCTAAAACAAATGAGCATGACTTCGTACAGCTGAAGCCATGAAGTGTACAACCTTGATTTTGTAAAGAACGTGGCACATGGCAAAACACAGATGCAGTATTTTCTGAATCTCCCAGCGAGAGCTAGAGTCTATTTTTTCTCCTGTTGAAGTTACTTTCAATTCAGTATGCCCTGCATAGGACGTGCTGGAGGTGATATTACATGAGTTGTACAGATTAGGACTCGACAGGCTGTGGTTTCTGGCTCTTTCTCCTGGATGCACTCATAAGCAGATAAGAAAGCCTGGTGACACAGGTGCTAGGGAGAGACTGTGTGGGCAGAGAAGCCACAAGGACAGGAGCATATGGGAACAAGAGGAGGCTTGACCTCCGGTTCTGCTGACCAATCAGCCTCTCACAGCTACAGGCAGGAGCACAGGCTGCACCAGCCAAAGAACTGCTGTCCACAGAACTGAAGACCCAAGTGGTTACTCCTATGCCATTCAATTCAGGGGACTTGTCGCCCAGCAGGCGAGGAATGATAGGCAGAACAGGAGCAAGTGGATACTCACCTATGGCTTTGGCCAAGAACCGGATGCTGTTGAGATTCTTCACTTCAGTGCGGATGCCCAGTGGCTCCCCGGGGTGATGCACAGATACATTTGCATCCACCCTCAGCTGGCCCTCTGGAGGGAGAAGAAGAGGACAACCTGGAGAAAATCCCCGAGGCAGCATGGTGTTTGTAAGGTAGGAGTCAAGGGGAACTCGCTGGTCGCGGCTACCAGCCTTAGCGAAGGAAAGTACACCTGGAAGCACGGTGGCGCTCTGTTCTGGAGAGCAGACCTAGCCTGCGCATCAGAGGGCGCCCTCCCACGCTCGTGCGCTGCGGGTCCATTCGGGTGTACCAGTGCACATATAGAAGAAAAGTTTCAGATACACCAGCTGAATTGATCTTTTCTGCTAAACAACAATTTTTTAAGGTGGAGATTTACTCTGCAGTTTTATTCTGAATCTTTTTTACAGTGTGTCAACACCAGGCTGGGGGAGGAGGGCTCATGAATGATGACATGAGAACCCTCCAGAGCACTCTGAGGGAATGTATATTTCTAACACAGATTCCAGGAGATTTATAGACAGTCCCTGAGAATTTACAGCTCAAGGGTAAAAGCTGGCCCAGCCCTTTCCCTCCTCCTCCCTCTAGCTCCTGTGCTACAGCAGTCACCTCTCCAGTTTGCCATACCAAAAGACAAGAAGGGGTACTCAATAGAACTGAGGGACTGCATGCTGGCCCTGTCCTGGGGCAATGTCCCCGCAGATTGGAAGCTGCAACCCCTAAGGAAGTGGGGGAATCTGTGAAAAAGACCAAAGGCTCTTGTGGAAGAAAAGAGGCAAAAATTTCAAGACAAATAGGAAGATAAATAATCACATTTCATACCTTACCAAGTAAAGCGCAGACTCCCTGTTCTCGAATTTCATTCACAGGAGAGGTCTTAAATGCTGGATTTTATTCTTCTATATGGGTTCATTTTTTAAATTAAAATGTAATCCATCAAACCTGAGTGTTTTGTCTGAAGACAGCTTTCAATGCTATTATCCCCACCACTGACTCAATGTATTTAGAAGACCCTGTGGCCCCTCATGTTAGACTGCTATCAGAAAAAGCTGACTATCTCTGAGTCTCAAAAAGTCTCCTAGTTCAGGAACCTTGGCTCTCCTTCCAGTCTTCCTTGCCAAGTGTGTGCTCAGATGGAATCTTCCCTTTTAACACCTCAGATTTGCCACCTCCTCTCCACTGTCACAGAAGCCATTCTGGTTTGGGTCTGGGCACATCAGGTCCAGGGGGACCCTCGGCCTACTCTAGTGCCACAGGGCCCTGTCCAGCACACAGCATCCCCTGACCTGGCAGACACAACCTACGTATCTCACTCCACACACCTTCTAGTCAGGGGAGCAGTGCATACCACTTCCTATTTACACCGCTGAAGTATCCTCACCAATGCAACTGTTCCTCTCTTCTTCCTCTGTTCACCCCTTAGGGCCCCAGATTAAGTATCACCACCTTCTACAACAAACCTCATCCATAAGGGAGTCTCCACAATCAAAAGCAAACATGAAAGCAGTCTTTTAGCCTCATCTCCAGGCTAAACTGGGAGGTTCCGGGAGGGACCAAGGCTTTAAATACACTCTTGGCTTTACCATTCTTTCAGTCCTCCCTGTATCAGTCATCAACCTCTTTCTCACTATCCCCTTGGCTGTGTTCAAATGCAACAGTATTTCTCATTAAGAAAACAAACAAAAGCCAAAACACCTATTCCCCAGAGCCCAGTTCTCACTGAATCAGTCATCCAGCTGTTATTTCTCTGCTCTCCTCTCAGCAAATCCTCTCAAGACAAGTTTTGTTTGTTGCTCATATTGTACCTACTATCTCACTTCCCACTGACTTTCATGTCGGCCTGGGTTTTGCCCACCTCTCTGGCAACCTCCTGGCTGATGGCTGCAGGACTTCTTCACAGCACGTGACACACCCACTCCTTTTCCCTATCTTCCTGCCTTGGCTTCCCTGCCTTACCACTATCACTTATTTCTTCCTGGATTCTCTTCCATTTCACTTTATGGTGCTTTCTTTTCTATCCAAACTCAAGACCTCTTTCTCATGCTCTTTGCAGGGGTTGTAAACACAGTCTTACAACCTTAGTGCTCCTGTTGTTGTCAAGGTTTACAAGGAAAAGGATTTAATATAGGACACATAATTTACAGAGATTATTTTATAATAGTCACCCCAAAAGCCAAATGCAAAAGTGCAGGAGATCTGTCCACACAGTGGAGACCCAAAGAATCTGAGGGCCTGTACCCCACAGCAATGTCCTGCATAAGTCCAGCAGAAAGCCTGAGTCCATAACGATGTCTCAAGCCAGGCTGTATCAAAGATCTGCTCTGGGAAGGCCCAAAGAAGCGAGAAAGTCTACATAGAGTGGTGAAGGATCTGTGCCAGCGGGCTGAGGGATCTGCACTGGAGCGAAGAAATGATGCACAAGGCAAGGACCAGAGCTCCTCCAAAGAAAACCGCAGCTGTCCTCAGTGACACTGAGGTCCTGAGTTTATCAATGATGAGAGCAGCTGAGATCAGAAAAATGAGCACGACAAGCTTCTCCAGGAGAACCAACAGCACCATCTTCCTCGCCAGTTCTCCTCTTATGCTGCTGGGAACAATCCTCAGGCCGACATCCCACAGCCAGCACCACGCTGATTCAGTTCAGCTGGGTGTAACCAGTTAATCACTAGCTGTCAACCCACCACAGCTCCAGACAGCAAAGCTTCTCTTTAGGCCGGACCTCTTCTCTGAGTTTCACAGTAGGCCTCAACGGCATTTAAGTTTCCAAAAGTATACCTTGAATGGCCCTTCACAAAGTCTTCCTTGCTCTTATTTTTTTTTTTTTTTCATTTAGTTATTTGTTTGTTTGTTTATTTATTTGGCACAGGGTCTCACTCTGCAGCTTGGACTTGTAGTGATCCTCCTGTCTCAGCCTTCCCAGGGCTGGGACTACAGGCATGTGTCACAAAGCCTGGGATCCACAGCCTGCTCTGTGTGGAGCTAGCATGGCATACAGAACTGGGGATTGAACCCAGGTCCTTGCCCTTGCCGGGCAGGCACTTAGACTGCTGAGCTGGGTCCCCAGCCCTCCTTACCCTTATCTGCACTGCACACCACCGCCTAGCTCCTCAAACTTTCTGGAGTATTCTTTCCTCCTGTCTCTTGATTCTCCACACTAGCCTGCTAAAAATCCACTTATTTCTACACACCATCTTGAACCTACCCATCTCTCCATCTCCACTACCACCAGTACTACCAAACTGGGTGACCTTCAATCTAATCTACAGAAAGCATCTCCCAAATGGTTTCCACGCTTCTTTCTCACCCTTCTGAAATCCACTTCCCACAGGTATGGAGTTTTTTTAAAAAACAAAGCCTGCATCATTCCCTTGTTTACGGCCTTTTTGAGTATTACAGCTCCTGCACTAAGAGCTAAACTTCCTGATACTGCCTATAAGCTACCACTGGCCTACCTCCATGGTTTTCTCTGACACCACAGCTCCTGCAGCGCCCTGCCATCTCAGTTACCTCAAAGCACACATTGAGCTTTTCTTCAGCTCGGGCCCTCTGCCTTAGCTGCCTCCCGGAACACTCATTCCCTGGCTTGATGCTGTCTAGACTGTCAATAATTTTTAACCTCTTAACTAAATGCCACTGCTTCTGTGGGGCCTTAAAAAAGCAACACTGTAACCTTCTGAGTTACTCTATCATACCAGTTCATGTGTTTCCTTGAAACACTGATCACTATAATTATTGTGCTTATTTGTTTACATGCCAGTCCTTCCAAGCTCTGTGCAGCAGATACAAGGTGTT
>PVKN010020973.1:0-15705 GCA_004027915.1 Capromys pilorides
GGAAATACACACACACACACACACACACACACACACACACAGAATAGTTTGGATAATTGTATTGTCAATTTCTGCTGGTCTTTTGAAAATAGTTAATGCTTAATTTTTTTTTTTGTTTTGTTTTTTACTCCAATTTTTTTTCCTCTTGAATTTCTTATAACTTCTTTGGTATTTTTTTTTTTTAATGAATATTACACATTTATATCTGGTAATCTGAACAACTAATTTGAAGATAGGATCATGTAATGTAGCAACCATTGTTGAATTCCTGTTAGTTTGTTTAGTGAAATCTTGGGTTGTTTCTAATGCTTTTTTCTATTACTATTTTGTATTCTTTAACATAATCTTATAGAACTCTTAGTTTCAATGGAATTTTCAAGTTAAATAGCTCATTTGTAGTTGGTTTATTAGTAGGAACATAAAAGGAGAATTTTGTTATTTGCACCAAAAAAAAAAAGTAGCTACCTTGTTTAGTTAGTGGAGAATGATTTTGATCAGGTTATTAAAGACCAGTGGATAACTCATGTGATATGAATTGTTCAGTATCTAAAATGAAATAAATTCAAGGGCCGGCAAGATGGTTCAGTGGTCTAAAGCGCCTGCTTAGGAAAGCTCAGGCAACTGCAGGGACTGCGGTTCGATCCCCGGCACCACATGCTGTGCCAGCCCCACCACCAGGGCAGGCTGGGCCAGCCACAAAATAAATAAATAAAGAAGCAAACAAATAAATAAATAAATAAAATTTAAAAAAAAAAATAAATAAAATGAAATAAATTCTGTTATCTGTTAGGGCTAACTTCATGAGTTACAGCTTTTTTTCCTTTGAGGTTTATTATGTTATTACTTAAGACACTCATGTAAATAGCAAACTTTCTTGAATGGAAGGTGGCAACAGTTTTTTTCCTAGTCTAGTTTCCCAGACTTTAAAGTTAAAAACTATTCGTGCTGAAGCTTCTAAGTTAACACATTCATGACAGGGGGCTGTAATTTGTATGCCTTGTTGCCAGACAGCTTGAACTACCAGTGGTACATACATGGTTGTCCCATCTGGTGGCTTATACCAGTGGCAATACAAGTGGAATAGTCATGCATGTACTGTTACTGATACAAGCCAGCAGGAACGTGTCAAACTTGTAAATTAGCTAAAGACCTGTTAAACTTGTAAATTAGGTAATACGTTCACCTTGTAAAAGCCTGCTGTGCTGAGCAATGAAAAGGAAGAACTATTTTCCAACATATCTCTTGGCCACCTCTAGGTGAAAGAATTTTTCAACTATAATTTAAAAATTGCTGTATGGTGACTTGTCATAAGGTCTGTGTGACTTCAGAATACTACTGGATAAATTGCTTAACAGAATTGTTAGAAGGTGGCTATACTTCACTTTGTCAGTTTGGTGTGAATTGTAAAAACCATAAATTGTTGGAAACTACCTTGTTTTTTGAACTTTAATCAGGATTTAGAGATTGTTACTGTTAAGTTGATGATATATTAAAGCTTTAATATTAAAATTTGATCTAAATATAATAGCTTTATCCGTTACATTAAAAGTTTGCCAATGTTTAGTGACCAGTGACAGGAAAATGGCTTCCTACCTCAGCTTACTTCCATTTGATTTTAGTCCCCTTTCTTTCTGAAACTCTTCGTCCTTTTTAAAAAATTTTTTATTATTTTTAATAAGAAATAACAATGAAACAGTTTCAAAACATATTAGTAGTACATCTCTAATAATTAATACAATGCATATTGTTCTCCTTGTAATTATTCAGAGTACAGGATGCAGACATAATTTTTCTAATTGTTATTGGTACAAAAATTTCTTCTCATTGAACTAACAGAAAGTAGTTGTGTATATAGTCCAATATTCCACAATCATTGTGGGTTACTGGCAGAAATGGCAATGTCAGAAGCTGTTGATTTAAGCAACTCTTAGTCCTTAAAATACATTTTTATTTTGTTTTCATTTCTACTTTCATTGTTTTTTGTGTTTTGAGATAGGGTCTTGCTATGTAGTTCATATTGGCCTTGAATTTGCTATGTAGCCCATGGGTGGTCTGGAATTCCTCGTCTCAGCCTCCTGAATGCTGGGATTATAGGTATGTGCCACCACATCCATTTTCATTTCTGTTTTTACCTTTCTATTTTAAGCTGTAGAATGTTTGTATATCTCAGTGTTTAGGGTGTTATGCTATAGGGAAAAAGTCAGTGTCCTACACCCAGGGCTTTGCACATGCCAGGCAAGTGCTCTACCACTGAGCTGGATAGCCCAACTATATGTCTTTATTTTATTTATTTATTTATTTATTTATTTATTTAGTGGAGCCAAGGATCGAACTCAGGACCTTGCACTTGCCAGACAGGCACTTGTGCCCCTGAGCTATCACCCCTGCCCCTTGTCTTAATTTTAAATGAATGAAAGTAAAGTGTTTGGATAAATATGTATAAGAAATTTTGTAAGTGTGTGACTTATGTATGGTAAGGGTTAGGTTTTAGTTGTAAATGTCATATTATATGCAAATCCTTATTACATTATTGATTTTCCTATTAACCAGTTTATGTCTCTTAATCAGTTTGTATCTCTTACAGGGAAGGAAAGGGATAATCTTTCAACATCTTTGAACCTTGTCTAGTTTACAGTTAACTGTTTGCTTAATGAAGAGTTCAGTTTTATTTTAATTATTCAGTGTGATTAAAGTGAAAATTCTCTAGTTACTGGATAACTTTACTTTTGATGTGTATTTTAAAGTATATCATTTGTAGCCTTTTGCTTTGTTTTTTGCTTTAAAAAACAAGTCTGTATTTTCAGGTTTTTTTGTTAATTGCTAACTATGAAATCATTGTGCTGTGTTCATAAAATAATTTATTTTTATCAGTGGGTATAAGATTTTTATGCTGTTAATATTCTGTGCTTTGTTTCAATAAATATCTGGAAATAAAACATTTCTGCTGTTCTTGTCTACAGTTTATATAAAAAATATTTAACTTTATACTGAGTAAAAATACTGCTTTGCTAGATTGGCTTTTAAATGTTTTTTAATTAACAAAAGGTAATAGAATTGGGTGGACTACCTCAGTTCCTTTACTTTTGGTCATGTATATATTGCTGCCAGATAACTATTTGAGCTATAAATTTGATTACATCATTTTTCATGTATGATAGCTTCTTCTGGTTCTAAGAATCAAAGTAAATGGAACGAATTTTTAATAGGCTCCTTTTTGTTTGCTTTAGGTAATTTTTTATTTTCTATTTTGAGTTAGTATCTCATTAAGTTCTTTTGCTTTAGCTGGGCTCATAATTACTCTCCAGCTTCAATCTCCCTGAGTGCTGGGACTACTGGAATATGTCCTAACCCTTGGCTGTCAGTTCACATTTTTAAAAAAATTATTTACTTTTTATGTAGAATAAAATAATAAACCTAGAACTTTATTCTTAAAATTATTTTTATTTTACCAGAAATATGTCAATTTTAAATTTCAAGAATGATTTCTATTTGTTTATTTGATACAGGGTCTTGCTACACAGTTCACACTCATAGTGATCCTCCTGTCTCAGCCTCCCCAATGCTGGGATTATAAGCATTTGCCCTTTTGGCACCTGCATGTCACACCCATGGTTCTGGGGCCTGCACAGCATGGGGCACCAGGGATCAAACCTGGGTCCTTGCACTTGCCAGGAAGGCGCTTAGACCACCAAGTTATCTCCCCAGACAAGCAATGATTTCTTATTACCATTAGTATAACATACAACAAGTAAAGTCCAAGGGATGATCAAAATACATGGTGAACATTTAAATTTTTTAAAAATCTACAGTGAAAAAACGTTGCCATTAATTCCCTTCAGAATACTTATCCTTACTTAGAACACACACGTCCTGTTATAGTTTCCCTGATATAGTTCTAGATGTCCTGTTTTATGAGTGTCTTTATCATGTGTGATTAAAAATGCAGCAAATGGGGTTTGATCCCCAGCATGCTGTGCCAGCCTTGCACCTAGGGCACACTGAAAAGGTGATTAAGACTGGCCATGGTACACCTGTAATCCCAGCACTTAGGAGGCTGAAAACAGGAGGATCACTGAGTCTGATCTGTGTAGTGAGACCCTGTAGACCCTGTACTACATACATAAAAACCTATTTTTAAAAAAGCAATGAATACTATGACTGCTATCCAATTGAAAGGTAGTCTTTTAAAAAACTGTGGTGTATCCTTGCCCACCTTATTGATTGAATCTGACATTGTAGGACTTTTAGCTCTTCCCCAAGGTCAAAGTGACCATGAAAGGTAAACTGATTGAGGGCATTGAGGCACCCATGGGAATACACTTAGAATATAAATGGGGACTCCCAGAAATGCTTCCTAAAGCAGTGTGAATGATGGGATAAGAGTGTTTGAAGCAAGGAGAAGTATTTTGAGGGGTACTAATGGTATTGTATTTCTTACTGTAGCATGCTCAATTTTTTTTAATGTTAACCACATTTTTGTTCACATCATATATATACTATAATCGAATACTTACAGCTGAGGTCATGGAGCAGTGTGCTATTTGAGGGGAAGGCCTAATGTGATCTTTATGTAATGTTTTTTGTCTTCTTCATAATCTTTTATTTTGTCCAGATTAGAGATAATTTCCACACATGTTCATGGATATTTCTTCCCTATCTTGTGAAATTTTGAGTTCTAGAAGTACTGTATTGCTTTTAATTTCCCTCGTAAGGATATAAAGACTCTCCAATTAAAACTTTTTTTAAAATGTATTTGGTACAGGGTCTCATTACACAGCTCAGACTCATAGTGATCCTGCTGTTTTCAACCTCCCTAGCGCTGAGATTATAGGCGTGCGCCACCATGCTTAGACTCAATGGCCAGCTCAGTGTGCCTGGGGGCCAGCGTGGCATGCAATGCAGGGATCAAATCCCGTTTCCTGCACTTGCCTAACCAGGTGCTTAGTCCACTGAACTGTCTTTCTGGACCTAAAACTGTTTTGAAAGACTGAATTTTTTACATGTAAAAATGTAGCTAAAATAAAGTTTCGTATAATTCTTGAAAGCTAATATTCCCATTATGTCAAATAATTCTAAAAGATTGCCTTAACTGTATAATCTCACAATTATTTAACTTGTTGCCACTCAAAATGTAGATCTTGAATTGTAATTATTTTTGTGAAAAAAATCTAGAAATCAAAAATATTTGGAAACAATTTAACATTATTTTCATGTCTTTTGAATCTAATAAAATAAAAATTAACACTTGAAGTTTTTAAACTTTTCATTTGTTGTAATCTCCAGTTGATTTGAACAGATCAGCCTTTTACCTTAAGATGTTTGAGAAGCACTTACTTAATTACAGTCACTGTTAATCTTCTCTTCTTCCACCCATTTATTTGTATTTTCCTGTTCTAGTATTTGAGTACTATTAATTGGAGCATATAAAGTTTGATAAATCCTTCAGGAGATTGAAACCGTTTTTAAATTGTAAAATCTTGTTAACTTTGTATAAAATTCAATTTTAGGGAATATGTTATGTGGGTATCTCTAATAGAAAGCATGTTAGGTAGTTTTGTATTTCTTAAAAGTTGTGAGGGGGCTGCTAAAGCAGTCAGTCCATTATTACTAACATAACTTCAGAGAAGGCAGGAATATTGAGAGAACAGAAAGCTAGTTGTTTCCTTAAGCCCATAGGAATTAGAGGCAATAATGCACATTTGGTTAAGAAGGATTTATTTTAAAACTGTGACATTATGTTAGGTTTTTCGTTATTTTGGACATGAAATTATTTAGGTTTGCCCTAAATTTTGAGATCTTGTATTTATTCTAGTAAATCAAACTTGTATATAGTGATTTCTTAAAACACATGTAATGTTAGGATCATTAACTTACATGTGCTTTGTTAGGAATATTTTTACTATAATTCATTACATGCATTATTAAGAGTTATCTTTTTCCCTCTCTTTCTAGGAAGATGATCCGTATAATCTTGAAGATCTGTCTGCACAGAAATGAGGGATATACAAAGAACCAAACAGAATTCTGAAATTTCGGATCTGTATTTTAAGATGATTTTATTTTCAGAATGAGAAATATATATGGTTATCTTTATGAATGTAGAGACATGAGAAGAGAGTTATGATGGCAAAAAACAAAGAGCCTCGTCCACCAGCCTATACGATCAGTGTAGTTGGACTCTCTGGGACTGAAAAAGACAAAGGTAACTGTGGAGTTGGAAAATCTTGTTTGTGCAATAGATTTGTACGCTCAAAAGCAGATGAATATTACCCAGAACATACTTCTGTGCTTAGCACCATTGACTTTGGAGGACGAGTAGTAAACAATGATCACTTTTTATACTGGGGTGACATAACTCAAAATGGTGAAGATGGAATAGAATGCAAAATTCATGTCATTGAACAAACAGAGTTCATTGATGACCAGACTTTCTTGCCTCATCGGAGTACAAATTTGCAACCATATATAAAACGTGCAGCTGCCGCTAAGTTGCAGTCAGCAGAAAAACTAATGTACATTTGCACTGATCAGCTAGGTTTAGAGCAAGACTTTGAGCAAAAGCAAATGCCTGAGGGAAAGCTGAATGTAGATGGGTTTTTATTGTGCATTGATGTAAGTCAGGGCTGTAATAGGAAATTTGATGATCAACTTAAATTTGTGAATAAC
Source organism: Capromys pilorides (assembly GCA_004027915.1). Lineage (NCBI taxonomy): Eukaryota > Metazoa > Chordata > Mammalia > Rodentia > Capromyidae > Capromys > Capromys pilorides. The sequence continues at coordinate 6,667 of PVKN010020973.1, forward strand.
CTTTTTGTTCAGCTATCAAAATCAAAAAAACCTGTAATAATAGCAGCAACTAAATGTGATGAATGTGTGGATCATTATCTTAGAGAAGTTCAGGCATTTGCTTCAAACAAAAAGAACCTTCTTGTAGTGGAAACATCAGCACGATTTAATGTCAACATTGAGACTTGTTTCACTGCGCTGGTACAAATGTTGGATAAAACTCGTGGCAAGCCTAAAATTATTCCCTATCTGGATGCTTATAAAACACAGAGACAACTTGTTGTCACAGCAACAGATAAGTTTGAAAAACTTGTACAGACTGTGAGAGATTATCATGCAACGTGGAAAACTGTTAGTAATAAATTAAAAAATCATCCTGACTATGAAGAATACATCAGTTTAGAAGGAACAAGAAAAGCCAGAAATACATTCTCAAAACATATAGAACAACTTAAACAGGAACATATAAGAAAAAGGAGAGAGGAATATTTAAGTACCCTACCAAGAGCTTTTAACACTCTTTTGCTAAATCTTGAAGAGATTGAACATTTGAGTTGGTCAGAAGCCTTGAAGTTAATGGAGAAGAAAACAGATTTCCAGTTGTGTTTTGTGGTGCTAGAAAAAACACCTTGGGATGAAACTGACCATATCGACAAAATTAATGATAGACGGATCCCATTTGACCTCCTGAGCACTTTAGAAGCTGAAAAAGTCTATCAGAACCATGTACAACATCTAATATCAGAAAAAAGGAGAGTAGAAATGAAGGAAAAATTTAAAAAGACTTTGGAAAAGATTCAGTTCATTTCACCTGGACAGCCATGGGAAGAAGTAATATGCTTTGTTATGGAAGATGAAGCCTTCAAATATATCACAGAGGGAGATCGTAAAGAGGTCTATAGTAGGCATCAGCGAGAGATAGTTGAAAAAGCCAAAGAAGAGTTTCAGGAAATGCTTTTTGAGCATTCTGAACTTTTTTATGATTTAGATCTTAATGCAACACCAAGTTCAGATAAAATGAGTGAGATTCATACAGTTCTAAGTGAGGAACCTAGATACAAAGCTTTACAGAAACTTGCACCTGACAGGGAATCTCTTCTACTCAAACATATAGGATTTGTTTATCATCCTACTAAAGAAACATGCCTTAGTGGCCAAAATTGTACAGATATTGAAGTGGAGCAGTTGCTTGCTAGGAGTCTTCCGCAGTTGGATCATAGTCGCTTACGGTTGTATCATGATAGTACAAGTATAGATAAAGTTAATCTCTTTATTTTAGGGAAAGATGGCCTTGCCCAAGAATTAGCAAATGAGATAAGGACACAGTCTACTGATGATGAATATGCCTTAGATGGAAAAATTTATGAACTTGGTCTTTGGCCTGTTGATGCCAAATCGCCTTACATTTTGAGTCAGTTGTGGACTCCCACCTTTAAACCTCATGGGTGCTTCTGTGTATTCAATTCCATTGAGTCATTGAGTTTTATTGGGGAATTTATTGGAAAAATAAGAACTGAAGCTTCTCAGATCAGAAAAGATAAATATATGGCTAATCTTCCATTTACATTAATTCTGGCTAACCAGAGAGATTCTGTGAGTAAGAATCTACCAATACTCAGGCACCAAGGGCAGCAGTTGGCAAACAAGTTACAGTGTCCTTTTGTAGATGTACCTGCTGGTACATATCCTTGTAAATTTAATGAAACCCAAATAAAGCAAGCTCTAAGAGGTGTATTGGAATCAGTTAAACACAATTTAGATGTTGTAAGCCCAGTTCCTACCAATAAGGATGTATCGGAAGCAGACTTAAGAATTGTGATGTGTGCCATGTGTGGAGATCCATTTAGTGTGAATCTTATCCTTTCACCCTTTCTTGAGTCTCATTCTTGTAGTGCTGCCCAAGCTGGACAGAATAATTCCCTTATGCTTGATAAAATTATTGGTGAAAAAAGAAGGCGAATACAGATCACAATATTATCGTATCACTCTTCAATTGGAGTAAGGAAGGATGAACTGGTTCATGGATATATTTTAGTTTACTCTGCCAAACGGAAAGCATCAATGGGAATGCTTCGAGCATTTCTATCAGAAGTTCAAGACACCATTCCTGTGCAGCTGGTGGCAGTTACTGACAGCCAAGCAGATTTTTTTGAAAATGAGGCCATCAAAGAGTTAATGACTGAAGGAGAACACATTGCAACTGAGATCACTGCTAAATTTACAGCATTGTATTCTTCATCTCAGTTTCATCGGCAAACTGAGGTCTTTACTCTATTTTTTAGTGATGTTCTTCAGAAAAAAAGTATGATAGAAAATTCCTATCTGTCTGATAATACAAGGGAATCAACGCATCACAGTGAAGATGTTTTCCTACCTTCTTCCAGAGATTGTTTTCCCTATAATAATTACCCTGATTCAGATGATGATACAGAAGCTCCACCTCCTTATAGTCCAATTGGTGATGATGTACAGTTGCTTCCAACACCCAGTGACCGTTCCAGATACAGATTAGATTTGGAAGGAAATGAGTATCCTATTCATAGCACCCCAAACTGTCATGATCATGAACGCAACCATAAAGTGCCTCCACCTATTAAACCTAAACCAGTCGTTCCTAAGACAAATGTGAAAAAACTGGATCCAAACCTTTTAAAGACAATTGAAGCTGGTATTGGTAAAAATCCAAGAAAACAGACTTGCCGGGTACCTTTGGCACATCCTGAAGAAATGGATTCTTCAGATAACTATGCGGAACCCATGGACACAATTTTCAAACAAAAGGGCTATTCTGATGAGATTTATGTTGTTCCAGATGACAGTCAGAATCGAATTATTAAAACTCGAAACTCATTTGTAAATAATACCCAAGGAGATGAGGAAAATGGATTTTCTGATAGACCCTCAAAAAGTCATGGGGAACGGAGGCCTTCAAAATACAAATATAAATCTAAAACCTTATTTAGTAAAGCCAAGTCATATTATAGAAGAACACACTCAGATGCAAGTGATGATGAAGCTTTCACTACTTCTAAAACAAAAAGAAAAGGAAGGCATCGTGGTAGTGAAGAAGATCCACTTCTTTCTCCTGTTGAAACTTGGAAAGGTGGTATTGATAATCCTGCAATCACTTCTGACCAGGAAGTAGATGATAAGAAGATGAAGAAGAAAACCCACAAAGTAAAAGAAGATAAAAAGGTAAGTTTGATCGATGGTAAGTGATGTTGTTAAAGAGAATTATATTTGCCTTTGAGGGCTGGTGAGGTAGCTCAGTTGACTAAGTGCCTGCTTAGGCAAGCACAGAATAGGTGTTTGTAGTAACTGCTATTACCACTTACATTCCTTAATGTGCGGAGATCCTAGTCAGTATATAACACCACCACATGCAGCATGGGCCTCACCCCTGGGTCCGCTGACCTAGTCACTGAGACAAGGCTTGATGGCGCACGCTTGTAATCTCAACTATGTAATCCCAGTGCTGGGGAGACTGAAAACAGGAGAATCACTGTGTCTGGGCTGCATCGTGAGACCCTGTACATTTTAAGAAAAATATTATTTGCCTCTGATAAGGAATTTTTCAAGATAAGAATTTTAAGATTATTTTATTCATATCAGTATCCTTTTAATTTTTTGAATATTTTATGAAACAGATTCTTTTTGTTTCATTTTGTGGCATTTTGTAATTTATTTGTGGTACAGCTTTTGACTTCATAAAATTCTAGGTGAATATGTTTATACTTTGTACAGAAAATCAAGTAAGTGATTTGTTTTCTTGCCTGTTTGCAGTCCTCTTTGCTTCTTCCGTTCTTACCTATCACTCCTAGAATATTAATTTGATAATACCTGTTTCACAGGTCATAGGAATTTTGTGCCACTTGAAAGCATACAGAAAAACTTTTGAAATTTAAATTATAGAATTATGAACATACACCAAGATTTTGTTTCATCTTCAATAGATTTTAATTTATTTGATACTATGAGGCATTAGGAAGCTAAATACATTACACAGGTTTCTGTTAAAGTTGTATAACTTCATTTTCATTAGATTTTTTTCATGATGGTATTTCAGCAGTTTGTTAATATTTGGCACTAAACTTTTATAGTTTTAAAATAGTATTCAATAGGCTTTTATTTTGATGTATTGAACTTTTCATTTAATCCATAGTTTTATGGCTTTTAAATACTGCAGCTGATTGCTGTGTATCAGACCCAAGTAAAGACAGGTATAGTTTGAGTAACGTTACTTGTTTCTCTGTTGGAAGGCACTTGGCCACAGCATTCACTAGTTTTTGATCACACTGTATTGCTAGTGACTAGAAATTGTTTGACTTGTAAAGTTTTTTTGCCATGAGTTATAGATAAGTGATTTAGGACTTACAGTGGCTCAGATCATTCAACAATATGTAACAGAAAAAGTGTAGTTAAGTTTGGTTTATGTCAGGGGTACAAGAGATGGCTAAATATTAGAAATTCTATATATGCTTATTTGATAAGCAAAGGAGAAAATATATGTGTTTATTCCATAAGCAGAGTAAAGGACAAAAAGCATAACATATACAGAAAAATAGTACTTGGTAACTTTTAATAGATCTATGGGGAAACTAAGGAACAGTTAAATTTTCTGGAGAAAATTTATAATTAACTGAAATTTATAATGAACATGTATAGTTGAAGTGAGCAGATCCATTTGATTTTTAAATCAGGAACAAACTAGACATACTGCAACCACTATCATTCCTTAATATGTGGAGATTGTAGTCAACATAACATAAGAAAAAGGCATGAGTAGAAGAAACAAATTTGTTGTGATAGTCAACAAAATAGGTCTACAGGTAAATTGTTAGTATCAAGAAGTAGCAAGATAATTTAAAATAATCAGAAATCTGGTACAGTTTTGATATTTTTTTGTGCAGACTGCCTTAAGACCCCAATCCTTCTCTGACTATATTTTAATTTGTCTAATATCAGCAACAAATAATTAGCAAAAGTAATTAGGAAAGACACCATTTATTGAAGCATGGCAAATGATCACATTCCTTGGAATAATTATATGTATAAAACTTTTATTTAAAAACTTAAAGATGACCTAAATAAATGATGGAGCTATTGCTTTCCTTTTCATGAGTATGGCATACCATAGAGAGCTCAGTATTCTTGATACTTAGAATAATCTGGACACTTTTGAAGAATAAAGATAAAATAGAGTGGTGGTGATCATGGTATGTGTGCTTATTCTATTGCAAAGTAAAAGACTCAAATATTTAAAAGAGTGTCGGTGTAGAAATAGGCACATTTGATACAGGAGAAATGTAACTCTTGACACATTAGATGTCAAATGTGCCAAGCTTGTGACTTCATAACATTAAGGAATGTGATGAAGATGTGAACCAAAGGAAGAAGTTAGGGTAGTTTTCTTAGATATAGGAGGTAAGAATAGCTCCTTGATTTCTAAGAAGAGTCTCGAGTGGATTGGCCACTGAGGCTTTTTTGTCAGAGATAATTTATATAGCAGAGTTACAGTGTGGGTCAAACTACAATCTATATAGGAGTATAAGTTTAGCTGCTTATGCTAATACTGATTGAATAGGGAAATAAGTAACATAGTAAGGGAACGGGGGAAGATCAAAGTCATTTTGGGGGAGGGATGGATCAGGGTGCTCTGGTCACTCACCTGAGTGACTGATGCTTGTCTAGATTTATTGTACCAGGTGGTGCTAATTACAGTATAACCTCAAGTTACTGATTATTTCTTAGGGGCATGCAGGCCTGGCAATTGAATCCTTGTCTTGAGGCCTGGCCTTCAGATGTACCTTGAGTCAGTTTTGGTTTTTTTTTTTCTTGAGTCAGTTATGAGGTTTTATTTTTGTGCTGACATCTTTAAGAGGGCAATCCCTCTCTGACTGTATATTAATCTCTGTCTAACCTAGTTTCCTATAATATTCTCCCCTCTGAACAGCTAATTTAACTTCAGTTAGGGAAGAATAGGTGATTTCAGTACAGCTGCTTTGAGCTAAGAAGGGCCAGTGTAGGAGAGACTTCCATCAGGGGTTTTTTTCCAGAGGGTTAATCTCAAGGACTTTTGAATAGAGGTTATGTTGCGGTTTACCAGTTATGAACTTCTTTTAAAAGGTTAATCTAGTGGATCTTGGTAAAATGAATATGGCACATTTATTGTTGATCCCATCTGTATCATCATTTGGAATTTGGCCACCTCCAGTAAAGAACAAAAATTTTTTCAAGATTTTAAAGCATTCAAGCCCCTCAGCTAGTCTTAAGGGACTGCAATGATGATTGTAACCACCTGGCTCCTAGACTTCTCACTTGATGGAGGTTATCTGTAATTTTGATGTTTTTGTCATAAGTGCTTCCAGTTTTAGCTGTAAGAAAGTGTAAAGTTTGGTGGTTTTGAAAGATAACTTTAAAGAATTTAAAGACTTGCTTAGCTTTTATTGTCGATTTTTAGTCTCTTTGAGCTGTAACAGTGGCCAGTTAAACATGTAGCTTGAGATCCAGCAGGGGTCAGTGCAATGATTGGAGTCTCCCTTTTTCTTTTTTTTTTTTTTTTTTTTTTTAATTACGTGTTTTGTACAGGGTCTCACTACATAGCTTGGACTCGTAGTGATCCTCCTGTTTTCAGCCTCCCCAGTATTGGGGTTATAGGCGTGTGCCAACACATCTGATCTTGGTGGCTGGCTCAGGGCATCTGGGGGTGGGCCAGCAGAGCATGTGGTGCAGGGGGTCCCTGTGCTTGCCTAAGCAGGCACTTAGTCTGCTGAGTTATCTTGCCAGCCCTGGAGTTTCCCTTTTTACATCTAGCTTTTATTTATTATTGTGGTGTTACTTTTTATATATCATTTGTTTGTACTTTTTTGTTGGATGTTTATAATCAACTGAATGACCTGAGTTAATCAAAATTAACCTTTCACTATATATCAAGGTCAGTTAAGGCTCTTTAAGGGTCACTTTTGGAACCATATGTAGAACTTCTTAGCTTCTTTGTTGCTTGGTCCTTTGCAGCTCCTGTTCTTGAGGGGAAAACAGCTAGAGAACTTAGAAATAAAAATAAGAGGAGAAAGCTGAGGTCAAGTGAGGCCCCGTCCTGATGGGAGGAAAAGAACCGAATAACCACTTCAGGGGGATTTTTTTTTTTTTTTTTAAACATTTGACAAAGTGTTGCATTAACACACCATTGCCTATTGACTGATAACTGAAATTGTCTCGGGCAAAGTATTTTCACAGGACTGAAGTAGCTTGATTGCTTTAGGCACTCTGTCCTTTTCTAGCGCCCCCCCCCCCCAACCCCCATGACTAACTTCCAGCTTTAGCTACTCCCTGTAGTCCCTCAGTGTTGGCTGCCAGGATAGCTCATGGTCTTGATTGACCTTGTGTCTTTCTATCGAACCATATCTAACATTTCTCTGTCTTGTGACCCGCCCTTTTAACACACTGTAAATTGGTTGATTCCTATCTAGGGTGCGGGGGTGAAGTGGGTGGGCTGGTCCAGCAATCTCCCTGGTGAGGAGATTGAGTTACTCACCAGAGTTGTATAAACTTGTAGAAAAGGTCTTCTCATGTGCTGGATCCTTGTTGACCTTGGAAAGCCAGGACCTAAATATTGGTTGTCATCTTAGCCCATTTATCTTTTTTTAGCCTTAGTCTCTAAACCTTAGTTGTTGAACACCCAAGAGATCAGTCATACCAGCATTGTAGTAGGAAAAGTAGGTTTAACTATCACACTTTCCTGGATAACAGGCACCTTGAAATATGTAGTATGACCAAAAAACTTACTTTTATCAGTCATGGTTTCCTTGGAAGTTGAATCTGCAGAATGTTAACAGATAAACGTTACAGAGTTTTACAGAGGGCGTCTGAGATCAAGGGCAACATAGCATTTTAGTGTGACAGTCATAATGACATTGTTCTATTAGAACCATTAGGTTTTGTTACTACTTTAGAAACTCATTTGAGTTTCATTTTAGTATGGAATAGCATTTTGGTCATTTATCTAGTTACAAGATAGTAAGTGATACAAAGAAACTTTTACCTAACGTTTTTTATCTTTTAGTAGTTTCATTTAAAAATGACAAGAATATGCTTGTCTGAAGGTATATTTTATAGGTTAGTTAGTAATGTCTAATCTTTTAATTTCTTGAGTGACATTGCCTGGATTGCCCAGTGTTCTACTATCTCTGTTGATGAACCATACATTATGTACACAACAATCACATAAGCATAATCTCGAAGTATCTGTAACCTGGTTGACTGTTTATGTTAGATCAGCATGCACTTTTTATCACAAATAGTTGCAATGTAAGTATCAGAGAGGCCAGTACTTAAGCCTGAAAAGTTTACTACCATAAACAACTTCGCCACAAAGGTTATTTTTTAGTTTGCATCTTTGAAGGTCTGTACATTTGGGGATCATGAACACATCATGTAATATACCACAGGGTAGCAGTAATTAGTATCATAGCTGTATAGAAATCTTTACACATTTATTTTTTGCTCTTAAGCAATTTTTAGACTCCTTGAACAGGTGTTATAAGGTGCGATTATATTGACAAGAATTAAGGACATAATGGCTTGTTGCCATCCTCACATGGGGTGCCTGCTGCTCATCACCAAGTTGCCCCTGACTGCCCCTTTCATTCATTTTCCATGCTCTGTCACTCCTTCCACCTGCACATGCTGTGTGCTGAGTGCTCTGCTTTTGTGCTCTGCTGCACTTGGTGCCTTCAACACTGACTTGTGTCTTGTGTCCTATGTCCCCACTATTAAAGTACCTTTCCCCATTCACTGGGGCTATTTCATTCCCATGCATCACCATAGCTACCCCTTCCTCTGTGTGTTTGATTCTTTGTTGTATTGGCATTTTTCAGCCAGGTCCTATGTAGACAAAGATCCTAGGCAGATACTGTCCTGCTATCCAGATTTCTTCCACTTCCTTGGCACAGTCTCCTGAAGCACCCTCCTCCTACCTCCCACCTGTATGCCACCCCCCAGAAAAGAATTAAAGGCATCTTTACAGCTCTTACAAATGCAGAAATAGTGTTAATGACTGTG
>PVKN010020974.1:0-15700 GCA_004027915.1 Capromys pilorides
GTATACAGTGTGATGCTTTTATATACCTGCGACTTGGGAAGTGTTTACTACCATCAAGTTGTGTAACGCGTTCATCCCTACTTAGATAGCTTTTCTGTGGTGCTGTTGGTGGTAAGGATACTTAAGATCCACCTCTTAATAGATGTTAGGTGTGTGCTGCCGTATTGTTAGGTACAGTCATCATGCCACAGACAACATCTCCAGACTCGAAAGGCTTAAAACCCAACTCTGAGAAACCAAGTACTGAATACATGAGTTGTTGGGGTTTTTGTTATGTTTAATGTGAAAGAAATAATAATGAGACAGTTTCAAAATAGGTTACTAGGACAGTTACAATAATTAATACATTGCTTATTATTGTCTTCATAGTAGTTGTTGGGAGTACAAGATGCAAACATGATATCTTTTTTTTTTGGTGGGATGGGGGTTCGAACTCATGACCTTGCACTTGCCAGATAGGCACTTGTGCCGTGGAACTATCTCCCCAGCCCCAACATGATGTCTTTTCTGAACACTATTAGTACAAATCTTTCTTCTTATTGAATTAAGAGAAAGTAGCTGTATATATAGTCCAATAGTCCATAATAGTAGTAGGTTATCAGCAGAACTGGCAATGTTGGAAGCTGTTGAGTTGAGCCTTTTACAGCTCAGCATATTAATATGGCTTTACTTTTTATACCTCGTGGTGAGTTTTTTTTTTTTAAATAATACATAAGTGTGCTGTTATGTGTTGGGCGACAATGTAATGTTTAGTTTAGTTCTTAAACAAAGCTTCCAGAATCTGAGGACAAATATGGAGTGTGTTATTTAACCACTCTAGGTCTCAGTTTACCTAACCTAGAAATAGGAAAGAGTAAGACAGCACCTACCAGAACTGTTGCAAAATTTCACAAGCAAATGTACACAAAGGTGTTGCAAAAAACATTAGTTGTTTTTGCATATTGTTTCCTCATGTTCTACCACTCAGTTCACATTAAAAAATTCCGGAATTTATTTACTTATTGATAAGCTGATTAATTGATTGTGGTACTGGGATTGAATCACAGATCTTAGCACTGAGCTACTTTTGTAGCCACTTTTATTTCATTTTAATTTTTTATTTTGAGACAGTGTCTCCCTAAGTCACTAAGTTAGCCTGGCTGGGCTCCTGCTTGGGACTGCCTCGGCCTGCTAGAGTACAACACCATGTCATGTTTCCAGTACCCACTCTATTCTGAGTGCGTTCCACAGGCTTAGCTTATGTATCTCTCCCCAGCTCAGGACAGTGAAACCGTAGGTGTTCTGAATCAGGGGAGATTAACAGGGTTGAAGGGGCACCACAGAGAGAGAGGCCTGTTCTTGGGAGGGGGTGGGGCAGGCTTTTAGAAAATGCCTACTAGACCCTGCAGAATGGCCCAGATTCTACCTGTTGAGAGCTGCAGGATGTTCCTCAGATGAGGGTGGAGCCTAAAGAAAGAGGGCAGGGTCTTGTGAGGATGCACAAGGGGCCAGTGTGAGATGTATGAAGAGCAATAAGGAGAAACTTGAAAGGAAGATGAATCATTTGCGCAATCGAGCTGTCCCCGGTGTCTTCAGTGACTTCATTCCAGGCTCGCCCTCCAGGATCTCCAAGTCTGTAGATCCTCCAGTTCTGTATATAACACTGCATTGTATTTTAAAAAATTTTTTAACTTTATTTATTTATTCATTCATTCACTCATTCATTCATTCATGTTATGGCTGGCTCAGCCTGCCCTGGGGATGGGGTTGACGCAGTATGTGGTGCCGGGGATCGAACTGCAGTCCCTGCAGTTGCCTAAGCTTGCCTAAGCAGGCACTTTAAACCACTGAGCTATCTTACTGGCCCAATATTTGAATACAACCCATGCATCCTCCTGTATACTCTAGGCCATCTTTGCATTGCTTATTGTAGCCAGTGAAATGCAAATATTCATACCGTATTGCTTGGGAAATAGTACCGAGGAAATAGTCTGTAGGTGTTGAGACGCATGCAGGTATTTTCCCCTGAATATTTAATGATATCTAATGGATGGGAACCTTGGCCCTAGAGCCCACAGACACGGAGGCCCTGTAGGAGTGATGGTAACAATCGATGTGACGAGGAACCAGGTGGCTTCCACTGCATGCACCAGACTCTGTGGTTGGTGCTTTATGCAAATTAGCTCCTGTCACAAGTCCTTGCCCCCTAGCTGCTCCCATTTTCCTGGCAAGAAAATCAAGTGAGTCTCCTACTAGGGGTTAGGATTTTCTTTCGCAGGTAGCAAACCTTTGAAAGCTTTATAAAGGAAGAGGGTCATGAAGAGAATTACCAGTGACTTTCTTGCCTCCTCCGTTGAAATCTGGGTTCCTATAATTGGAGACTTCATCCTACACCATCCTGGGTTCTCCAAAGAAGGTACCCGTGGATTGTCAGCTTGGTGGAATCTGGTTTTAAAGCTTCCTCAGCACAACTTGGGAAATACTCTATATATTTTTTCTTTTTAAAGGGGAAATTAAACTATGAATTTATTATGACTGGTTTTGCTTATAGATGTTTCATTTCCTCTGACCCTCACAAGACCTCACATTGGACAGGTGCCTTGGGACAGTGTGTACCGCAAGGCTGGAGTGTGTCGGGACAAGACGTACCCACTAACCTCTCACCTGTGTTCCACCCTCACCCCTTGCCTTATTGAGACATTGAGATTTTCCACCCTCCCGGGGTCCTTTCTTCCATTAATTTAAGTCTACTTTGCTACGTGAGCTTCTTATTGCTTTCAGGGAAACTAAAGCCCCACAAGGACCTCATCTACTTTGCAGAGGTTGATAGGAAAGAAATTGTTTTCAACTATCCTCAGGACCAGGATTCTTCTAAATGACACTGCTGGCAGGTGGCCATTTGTAGGAGCCCATTGACTTAGCCACTTGTACCAACCCAGTGTCCTATATCGAGGAAGCTTGTGAGGTGCATGCCCTTCACAGTAAATAGAATTCGGGAGTGAGTACATAGCAGGAATCCTGGATATTTGAGGCAAGCACTTTTCTCCTTCCATCCGATTGAACCCAAATTTATTACAGTACTAGAAGACACTCAGCTCCGGGCAGAGTGGCACTTGCCTCTGAAGGCTGCCTGAGATTTGGATCACATTTCATGAAAGAGGAAGTGCAATTTCAGCTGTCATGGGTCCTAGCCAGTGAAGTCCTAAGCATATATTATGTAAACTCAACCCGAATCAGTATTTACTTCCTTGCGGCTATCAGCTCCGTAACATTGGTCCTCTGAAGATGCTCTAAGAGCAGATTGGTTTAACACGTGTAAAACAGGAGTCCCAGATCCTTGGCTCCCAGGCTGGGGTTGATTTTCAGGGGCTGGTTCATCTGTAGCTGGGCACGCTTGGGAAGAACAGACACTGTCACCTCTCTTGTCCTGATGAGTAGTCACAGAAGACCCATCCCTTCCCTTGCTGATAGCTCCTTCAGGCTCTTGAGAGGCTCAGGGCGCTCGCTGTTGTCTGCCTCAGGGATCCAGGGTCAGCCAGATACTGCACCTTGCAAACGTCTTTAATTTGAAATTGTGTGTGTGTGTGTGTGTGTGTGTGTGTGTGTATGTGTTTCTATGTAGGGCAAGTATGAAATTTCATCAATAAATACAATAAAAAGAATTGTGGTAAGGCCTGGGGATATAGCTCAGTGGCCCAACAGCTGCCTGGCAAGGGCAGGGACCTGAATTTGATTCTCAGTACCAAAAAATAATAATGATAAGAATTATTAGAGTAAAAGACACATTGCCCTGAATCCCCTTTGAAGTATTTCTCTTCCCTGAAACACACTCGTCTTGTCCTTCTTGCCCCTTTCTAATACCGTCTAGGGTTTGCATCAGTGGCAAATTCTGTCAGATGAAAACGTGAGCTACAGGATGTCTTCGTTGACCTTAGGCATCAGATCTGGTGTTGTGTGACTTTTTGCTCTTCCTCAAAGTCAGATGGCATGAACTGGAAACGTTCCTAGTCAGTTCAGGACGTCGAGGCAGCCATGTCAGCAAGGTAGAGACACTCAGGGAGGCAGGAGGAGTTCCAGAACTGCCTCAGGAAGTAGGAAGAAGGACCGGATAAGAGGGTGGGAAGAGAGGAGGTGCATGGCTGTGTGTCTTTTCCTATTTAATATGTTTCGTAAGAATTATAGAATGGTAAAAAGAAAACCACATTAGAAATGATACAAAAGTTCATTAAACATAGTCACAGGAATTTGGCAATGGTGATTGTATTACATAATGTTATCTTCATAGTAGTTGTTTAGGTTACCAGGTATAAACCTGCCTAATTGGTTTTTAAAAAGCTGTAAGGAATTAAAAGGAAAAATTAAAAAAAAAATAGAAAGTGAAAGTAAATTTAAGCATTAACTGCTCCTTTCAATAGACCAGCACAAAATGTAAAAATACCACATCTTTTTTTATCCATTCCTCAGTTGGTGGGCATTTGGGATGTTTCCAAGGTTTTTGCTGTACAATTTTTTAAAATTTAAATGTTTACTGTATTTTTTATTGTGCTTCATATGTATACTTTCATTCATTGGCATCCAGAAGAGATCTATTCCAGGTCCTCTCTCTGATGTACCATAATATGCAAACCCTCAGGTCTCTTGTGTAATGCGGTGTGGTATTTGCATAAGTTTTCTTTTTATTTTTTCTTTTTATTTTTTGGCTGTCTCAGCCCACCCTGAGGGCAGGGCTGGTGCTGGGGATTGAACCGTGGTCGCCTGCGCCTGTCTAAGCTTGCCTAAGCAGGATCTTTAGACTGCTGGGCTATCTCCCCAGTCCTTCCATAAGTTTTAAGTCACCTCTAGATTATTTACAATATCATTTCATTGGTGTGTAAATAGCTGTTCTCCTGAATCATTTAGGAAATACTGCACAAAGCCTAACTGGACATGATTACTATATGTTCAGTTTTTTTCTGAATATTATCCATATGTTGGTTGAATTTGTGGATTAAGCACCTATGCATATGGAAGGCCAACAGCACATGTATGTCATAACATTTGTTATTCACACTGTCTTAAAAGTGAGTAGTCTGTGGGCCTTGTGTACACTCCCGGTGTTGTGCAGTGTGACCGCTATCCATTTCTAGAGTGTCCCACCGCCCCAGACAGGCACGCTCCCCAGTTGAACACGAGCTCCCTACTGTCCCTCCCAGCCCCTGGTGGCTTCTGTTTCACTTCCTGCCTCGGTGAACTAGCCTGTTTTAGATACCACTTGGAGTGCTGGAATGTTTGTCCTCTTATTTCTGTGTCTTAATTTTTAATAAAATATTTCTGTAAACTGTTCCTGAGTAAAGCCCGTGTTATCAAGACTATGCTATCTGCAATTATCAGTAAAGTACGATTCTCATTCTAATTTAAGAAACTGGTTTCTGTTAGAAGTAAGCAGAGAGAAGACATGGGCTTTTTTTTTTTTTTTTCATGTGCACAACTGAAAAAAAAATGACATTTGCCAAATGCAAGATGTAATTTGTTTTTCTGTTGTTTTTAGCCCCTATGTGGCCCAAATTCTTTGCAGGATGTGTACAAGCAGGCTTACATTTCTGCAATGTCTGTTAGAGAGCTCTGAATGTTTTAAATACCGTATTTCAAAAGATACAAATTTACTCTTTTTGTTCATCTTAAAGTCAGCCATTCTGTTACCTGCCTCTGCCCACCACCGGGCGGGAGCCAGGGTACCCACCCCCGGAAAACTGGCGAATCCTCACCTCCACTTGTGGCGGTGTCTCTCAAACAGAAGTATTCCTTTGCACAAAGAAGCAGAAGCATTGGAATTCCGCTGCTGCAGCGGAGCTGGTAGTAGAGGTGAACATAATTCTTCTTCTATTTACATCTTTAATGAGCCACAATTAAAAGTAGTGAGTTGGCGTGTCAGAGTGAATGTGTTATTTTCGGATTTCTGTGATAGGGATTGCTGCGGGTGGCTTGAGCCGCTACTGCAGCTCCCTGGAGCTGCAGACACCCTGGGAAAGCAAGCCCAGAAGGGTCTCATCTACTTCCTGCGACTTAATGGGACAGTAATGACTTTTCAGTACGACGGTAAGATTGGCCTTAAATCACAGAAGCTTGCGTTTCTTGCATCGTTAGCATACACCATTTTCTTCTGGTTAAAAGATGGTACAGACTGATTTGTAGTTGAGAAGCTTAGAGGTTTTCTTTTTATTTTTTCTGCCATTATAACTGTCGCAATTAGGCTGTCGTGGAGCGCGCTTCCTGCGTGGGAGCCGAGGTGCGGCGCGCAGGCGCAGGGATGTTTGTGGGCGATGGCCCTGGCTTCCCCTTGGACTGATTTCAGGGTGCTTCCCCGGGCCATTCTGCGCTGGCCCCTTCCATCACTTCACGTTTCTTTCCGTCCACTGACTGCAGCTGCCGCGTGGTGCTGGACCGGGTCCTCTCGTAGGAACCTGCGGATGGGTTTCCACAAACCGGCATTGCTGCACAGCAAACTGTGACTGTATGTAGGTATGCTGGCAAAGTAATAAAGCCACATACTGCCACTTAGAAATGTGTGCCGAAGTGTTTACAGTGCACATGTGCTGATGTACAGGTCAGTAATGAAACAGGTAGATCGTGTCCGTTTACAGGGGTCCCCACTCGGGTGGCGTGTGATGCCTGCGCACGCGTCAAGGACCAAGCAGAGTGCTGTTGGCGCTGGTCACGCCTCAGTCACCTGCCCAGGTCACGTGCTCGGGTTGGGGCCTGACTCTGTACCTAATTTTAGGTTGTTATTTTTGCACACACTCTTTTTGGGGGGTATAAAGACCTACCCTGCCCCCTTTTATCCCCTACGCTTTGCCTAACTTTGTAAGCTTCAGGCCCCATTAACTAAATCCACGTCTGAGTATGAATATGTATCAGCTGTGCCTATGCATATGTTAATTAAATACATTCATTTCTCTTCCTTGCTAGTATGTGATATATATATATATATATATATGCATACCAGCCTGCAAAATCTGAAAATGAAAGGGCTGTGTGGTGTCTGCCTCCTCCAATAGCGCTCCAGAAAATGTGGATCATGGACCTTTAACAAATAACAGCATCATGTTTATCTGATAGTGATTGTGTCCCACATTTTCCAAACTGATGACTCACGATCATGATTCACAGGGACCCGGGAATCCCCCGACCTGTCTTCCCACGTGCCTTGGGGAAGGTGCAGCAGCACATCAGGCCCACTCCATTAGAAGCTAGAAAATTGGACTACGTGGCTTCTCGTAGTGCCCCAAAGACACCTTAGGCAAAATTAATTTAATGCTATTTTGTGAGGCACTTCTCCTGGCTCAGCGTGATTATTTTAAGGTAATTGTCCCTGCTAAGAGCTCACTTGCTACAGGTGGCCCTGATTTGAGAAACAGCTGTTGATGTCTGGTGTGCTGAATTGGTTTTCCTTCCCTTTCCTGAGAGTTCCTTTTTTGCCCTGGTGTAAAAGCTAATTTACTTTAGTTTATTCTTTTTAAAAAAATTTAATGTACCTGGTATATAAGTAAGGACATCTCTGGCATTAACAGCATTGCTAGTACTTGGGAAGAAAAAAACACTAAGAATATGTAATCCATTTCTCAAAAAGCCAAGCATTTGCCTATTGATTTTTTTGTTTTTTTCAGTACTAGAGATTGAACTCAGGACCCTGCGCTTG
This sequence comes from Capromys pilorides, assembly GCA_004027915.1. Classification (NCBI taxonomy): domain Eukaryota; kingdom Metazoa; phylum Chordata; class Mammalia; order Rodentia; family Capromyidae; genus Capromys; species Capromys pilorides. The sequence continues at coordinate 7,655 of PVKN010020974.1, forward strand.
CCAGGCAAGCACTTATCATAACACTGAGCTATCTCCCCAGCCCCTGCCTACTGATTTAAGAAAGGGGTTCAGGCAATTCACGGATCGCCCTTGTGAGCCCTCTCCACTTCCCAACAGTCAGTAATTGTAGGGTGTGACATCAGAGGCTGGCGAGGGGGGTGACAGTCTGTGTGGGCAGCAGGTCCCCATGCGTGATGTGGAGCAGGGTGCCTCCAATGTGAGAAGGAGCCCATGTTTTATGCAGCTGGGCAAACCTGTCCCTGTGGTCTTTGCTTGGCCACAGAATGCACATTAGTGACTTAGCAGTCACAGGCAGGGCATGGGAAGGGACAGAAGCAAGCAGGCAAATGCAGAGTTGGAAACTTGGTTGTTTGGGGGAGCAAGGCAGTGGTCACACAGTCTAGGTTGCAGTTCCTGCTGGGCTCTTCCTTTGGGACCTTGGGAACACCCCAGCACCTCAGTTTCCTCCCTTCTCAGAGGAAGACCATCAGCTCAGAGGTTCCCTTCCTGCAGTGACTTTCCCTGCTCTGAGGAGTCAGATGTCAGATTCTAAGGGTGGCGAGACCGGGGAGGACAGAGGGAGCACAGCAGTGAGGAGGCAGTGACCACACAGGCAGGGGCGTGGTCTTGGGAGGCTGGACACAGGCGGATCACTGCAAGTCCGATCTAGTAGTGAGACCCTGAAGACTCTGTAGACTCTTCTGTAAAATACAAAAAAGAAAAAAGAAAAAGAAAAAGAATGCCAAGGAGGTGCCCCAGGGTGAGCTTTGGTTTCTAGGAGAAGCTAGCATTGCTGTACCTTGAAACACGGTGCAAGGAGCCAGCCCTTTCTAATGTGAACCAGTCTCTTCGTCTTTCTATCCGCAGCACAGGGGACTTAGCCCGTGGCTTCCTGACCTCTCCATCTCGCCCCTGCTTCCCCTTCTGCTCTTCCCTCCAGGGTGCTTTCCAGGGCCATGGGCGATGTAGACATTTTCTCAAAAGCAAGGGCTTTTGGTTTTGCCTGGGCTCAGACATCTGAGTGAGCTTTTGCAGCAGACACCGTAGGTTCATCCTGCAGCCTCAGCCCTTGCTGGGCTGCTCGATACTTGGCTGTTTGGTTACTTCTCATATGTGCAGCCTCTGTCAAGTCTATAGTTTCTGGGCAGTGTGTAAGAGTAGCCCCACTGCCGAATAGCCGAACAGAGTGCAAACGTAAGCCCAGGTGATGCGATGACAACATTGCTACTGATGGTCTGAACCAGGACATGTCGCCCTAAGAGTCCACTGCATACCCAGCTCCCGTGAGTGTGTCTCACACAGTTGCAGTCAAAATAAGTGTCAGATTCTCAGGAGGCAGGGAATTCTAGTGTCTTCCCCTGGTTAAATGAACAAACCAAGTCCCGGACAGCAGAAATCATTTGCTTTCACTTACAGATGATGCAGAAGCAGGACCGAGTCTTGCTCTTTTGAGAAAGCCACCTTAGTGTTAAGTGCTCAATGTACTGATTGTGCCGGTGCCAGAACGAGGTTGGGAGGGGTTAGATGGGACCGCAGGGGGAGCAGTGCAAACAGTTTTCTAAGGTTCGGAGTTGGGGAGAGGACGAAAGGGTGTCTCGGCAGGACCTGATTGCTTGTGAGGATTCAGCGTCAGTGCGCCTGACAACTGACAGGTTTGCATAGCTGCTGCAGAACGGTCTCTCCTTGGGATGGGAGCAGGGTGAGCAGAGTGGCGTGCGTGGCGAGGTGTCTGTGTGTGTCAGTGCGGCATCACTGCTACTGTTAGTAGCAGGTCAACACCTTATGGAATCTTGGGAGAGTGTAAAGACACATGTGAGCCTGCGCATCAAGTAAGGTACCAGCGAAAATGTCCTGCCCTGAGGATATTTCTCCTAGGCTTGCCTTTACCAGGGGAAGTGAGCTTCACACATTCTCAGGAGCTGTCACCAGCTCCGCTTCCTTTCCTGCTAATTAACTCTGAGTTCTGGGTCAGAGACACTTGAAGCACTGAAGTCACATTTTGCCCCACCCCCGCCCAAGGTGGGAGAGGCACCTGTCTCTGCAGGGCTGCCATGCCTGCCAGGTGACTTGGGGACAAGCAGTGGCAGTGCCACTTGGTAGACATGCGTATGAGGGTGACAGCCATGTTCTGCTGCTCATGGCTGGCATCAGTTACGGGATTTAAACTTGCGCAGGAACGAGAAGCCAACTGGGAAGACCTGGATTTGTGGGCGCTCCAAGAAAAATAGTAAAACAGGGAATTATACTGGACAGAAGAAGGATTTCCCTCCAAAACTGAAAAAAGAAAAACAGTAGCATCAGGAAAGGTTTCTGCAGGCTTGTTTACTGGTTTAATTAACTAATTAATTAACAAATTACTTTATCACTGTCCTTGTTTTCAAAAGTTTTATAGCAGTCTTTTCAATCTATAAACCTACTAAACAGAAATCTTACAAAACAAGCCAATTAATGTGTCTTTATTTCTGTATTTAGAGCAGGGTCTACAGGGTTTACAGGGTCTACAGGGTCTCATTACACAGAATGGACTTGTAATGATTCTCCTGTTTACAGCCTCCCAAGTGCTGGGATTACAGGGGCACGCCACCACACCCAGTCTCAATCGCCAACTCAGTGCGCCCAGGGGGTAGGGTCTGCAAGGCATACCAGGGATTGAACCCCTACCACAGCACCTGCCTAAGTAGGCACTTTAATCCACTGAGCTATCTGGCTGGCCCTTCATTGTTTCTTAATAACAAAATGTTGCATATTAATAATAACAGATTCTAAAAGCTGGGCATGGCACCACACACCTGTAATCCTAGCTCTCAGAGGCCAAGGCAGGGGGATCCCCTGGAGTTCAAGGCCAGCTTAGGCTACATAGAGACCCCGTCTCTACAAAACAAGGCCCTAAAAATGAATATCAAGTGTGTTTGGATTTCTCATGTACCACTTTCTAGAAATGCGCTAATCCTTTAAACCTCACGTTGGTTTAGCAGGGCCCAGCCTCTGTGAGAACTCTAGTGCCGCCTGGCAACTGGTATCCTCTAGTGTTTGCCTTTGGGTCCTTGAACCCTCTACCTGTTGGGCACAGTGAGCTCAGCCTGTGGGGGCCTCATCGCTGCAGCCCCACCATACTGCATCCCAAGGGTCTCCCAAGATCTGGGCCCACAGCTCTTGGTCTTTATGGCTCTCTCCAAGCTTACATGGTTCTGTGTCATTGGCGAGATTTCTGCCTGCACAAATTCAAATCGGCGTTCCAGACAGCAGGGCATGCCAGTGTAGGCACCACCAGCGAGGCTGAGGCAGGAAGAGCTCAAGCTCAAGCCCAGCCTGGACAACTTAGCAAGACCCTGTCTTAAAATAAAAAATACTTCTAAAGGTCTAGAGCTCAGTGTGAAGCCTCTGAGCTCAGTCCCCAGTTCCACACACAAACAGAAAAAAAAAAAAAAAAATAGAGTGCAGAGACTCTGGAGTTTCCTTTTGCCTACCAATCTAATAGAAATAGTATGTGGCCTAGCATTTGCTTCCTACCTCGGCAGGCTCTTGGGTGCAGAGCTGCCTGCAAGCCACCTGACAGCTCTGGGTGAGCACAGGGCGGGGGCTGGCAGTGAGGTGGGGGCAGGAGTGAGAGGTGAGCAGACCTAGGGGCCTAGCCCTGTACCCGTGGGCCACAGAAAGCAGAGGGCTGTCACCCCATCAGGAGCCTGGCCTATGTCCTGCACTGCTTTCCTGTTCCCCTGCTTCTCACCCAGGCCAGAGAGCAAGGACCAGAAGCTGCGAAGCAGAACCCGGCTTCCAGCCAGCTCGCCCTACCATGAGACTCACGCTCGTTTCTGAGCACGGGTGGGTGATCTCTGAACTGCTCTCTTCCTTTATCCTTGTTATCCTTGGGTTTTGGTTATTCAGTGGAAACTGACAAATTCCTCCAGTCTCTACCAGGGAAGTAGGAGCTGGCAGATTAGAAGTAGAATGGTGAGGCTTAGCATTCTAAGGATGGTTTGGGCCCATGGTGGGCTCAGTAACCGCTGCCCACTGTAGTCCCTGAGACGAAGGGAGAGTCTCATAGAAATGGGGATCCTGAGAGCCAGGACCTAAGGGAGGAGCAGTGAGGAGGGTCCCCCGTGGCTTTCAAGGGGGATGTAAGGCAGGTGAGATGTCTGTGTAGAGTTGGACTGATGGGGCTCTAGAGAGTTAGAGGACTCAGATCTGTGACACCTGTGCCAGGGCCGTACACCATATTGGAGAACTGACCAGTGTGTGACACTAACATCCAAGAAAATTGGGGAAAATATCAGTGTCACCTCACTGAGACTGATAGGGAGATTTATCAATCGGAGTGAGCAAAAGTGTCTGTCTTTCTAGAACCATTTAGATCATATTCTGTGTGCCGCAGTTTGGGCCACTATATTTGCTACACTACAGGGAGAGGGAAGATGGACTGGGTGTCGAGAGACATGAGTTCAAATCCCTCCTCCACCATCTGTAGTCTGTGACCTGGGCAAGTTGATCTGAGTCTCTGTTCTCTGGAGATGTATTGTGGGTAACAATCATGCTTTGGAGGAATGCTACACAGGAAACAGCCAGCGCCGTGCCAGGCCCACACAAATACCTAATTAGCTGTGCTTATTCTCAGCCAAGAGCATAGGTAGTCCTTTTTATTGTGTTTATAAAAAGCTGTAGTATGGCTTGAAAGAGTCCCTCATAATCTAAAGAGAGACATCCTTGAAATTTCTGCTGCAGCAGAAATGCAAATTATTACTGGGTACATTTCTGGCAGACGTATGAGCCATTTACATAATGAAACCTCTCTAAGATTATTTCTATTAATAGCAACCCTTCTAAGTATCAATCTGACCATTTTGTATTTAGAATCATTCTGCGAACAGATTCCTTTTATTGCCATGTCTTCTTAATATCTTCTGACAAGTATCATTATCTTTATTTTATATACCAATGTTTATGATTTTATGGGTTCTTAACGTGTTCGTTTACTATCTGAGAATCTCATTCTGATAATGCATCACATTAATGTGGGAGCTGGGGAGGAAGGGACATTGAGTATTTACTCAGTTGCAGATTCAAAGTTGGGTGGAGCATGTGCTGGCCTGCATGCTGCTCGCGGAGGGAGGCTTTCCCACCGGCACACTCAGCTGTCATCATGTGCGTGGGGTTGGTCGCTCGTCTTTGCTTCAAGTGCAGAGTGCCTCCGAACTGGCGCACAGGTAGCTGGTCTGCATGCACACTGCTCCCCAAGCCCTGGAGCGTGTGTACAGGCATGTGAGATAAACTGTTAATGAACGAGGCTGGGTCTGTAATCGGAGCTCCCTGCTTCTGAGTCATGACTTGTGTTCTCCTCTGGAAGCCAGCCCCCTTGAGCATAGCTAAGGGCTTTCCTCTGTGCCTCAGACCCCCAACAAGAGAGGTGCTCAGGTGCCTGCTCAGTGTTGAGTGTGAGGGAGCCTGGAGCAAATGCCCACAGGTGGAAGGAAGCACGTGTCCCTGGGAGTGGTTCTGAGACACCGCCAGCTCAGAGATTCTGAGCCTGCAGACACAGTTTAAATGACAGGAGGTGTATAGCAGGCACTTCCTTGGGCTATATCCTCAGTGGCCCTTTACGGTAGCCAGTGAGTGGACAGGGTGATTTGTCTGAGTGCTCTTTCCATGAGAAGGTTGTTATGAGACTCCTAAGGCAGCAATATTGACAGTTGAAAGAAAGAAAGAAAGAAAGAAAGAAAGAAAGAAAGAGGAATAAAACAACAAATTAAAAAAATTTTAAATGTAGCTTCCGTTTTTTAAAAAATCTGATTGCATTTGTATTTTGAAAAGTGGTTTTTACCAGTTAGGTCTCTTTTTATTTCTAAGAATCCCACTCGACGGTACTTCTAAGAAGGAAGATTTTGGTAAGGACACAGAGATGTTCCCTGGACTTCAGAGAAGGGGTGCAGTTGTGCCTAGGTGATGGAAAGCAAAAACAGAGGCAGTGAGACTGTCGTACAGATGGGAATTGGGCTGTGTGTTTCTTGATTTTCTATCACTGTGATAAATACCTGAGATAATCAAGTAATGAAGAGAAAAGCTTTGTTTCGGCTCACAGCTTAGGCATGCTCAGCCCACGGTTGGTCAAGGATTTGTTGGTTCCATTGCCTGCAGTGAGTGCATGGTGACAGGAGTCTGGGACAGAGCCAGACTGCTCAGCTCACGACTGGGAAGCGGAATGCAGGAGAGGAAAGTGCTCGGGTCTGGCTGACTTCCTCAAGAGCACTGCCCAAGGGACCCTCAGTCTCTTGAAGGTTCTACAACCTGCGGAATGCATTCTCCACACACGGGCCTGTGGAGAACACTGCAGATGCGGACTATAGCAGGTCATGTACAGCCAGGAGCATGTACCTGTGTGGACAGGCACCTCCACACTAGGGCGCAGCGTGCAGATGGGCTGGTGTGCCTCTCTGCAGAAGTTATACCGAGCTTGTGCAATTATTTATGTATCATACTTTGTGCTGCTGTTGAGGACTTTGTAATTGTTTAGCACTAATATAGCTGGAGAAAAAAAAATAATGAAGATGTCTATTGTTCTGTTGTGGTCATTTCTGTGTATAGGGCTCATTAATATCCTCGTTTAGAGTGAGCAGCTCTTTTCTGCTTGGAATTTGCTAAAATGACACCATGTGTACAGCCCTTTTTCCACTGGTTTGTTTGTCCTTCACCTTTGGAGAGTTGTTTCTCTTCCCCACAAGGTGGCCTCCCCTCGTGCCGGACCAGCCAGAGGGGACCACGCCTTGGATTATGCCTGTCCTGTTAAGGGACAGCTGATAGAGGGTCCTGTCCTTGGTATGCTATTTGGGGATGTCCAAGGCAGGTTGAAAGGATTTGGGAGCCCCTGTGGCGGCTCAGCATAGCCAAGGAGACCAGACCCACACTGCTGCCATCTCTGTCATCCCTGAGAATGTGGTGCTGAGTTCACAGCCAAGAATTCCATGGTTCCAGGTCACCTCAAATATGGGCCTCTTGGGATCCAGTATTTGGAGGAGGAAACAAGTGCAACAAGTGAAAGTGGCAGTTCTAAGACGTGAGACTAGAACAGAAGAAGTGGGCCCAGAGGCTCCTCCTTCCTGTTCTTGCCCCATTTCTAGAATGACCACAGGAGGGTCCATAGCTCTATCATTAGCAAGTGTCAGTACCAGTCCCCTCGGGCCATCAGGACAAGGCACTGCAGACTGAGTGGCCTATGCAAGGAAGGTCGCTTTCCTATCTTTCTGGAAGGGACAAGCCTGAGATCTAGGATCCCTGGCATTGATTTCTTCTGGAGTCTTTCTCAGTGATTTCTGGTCCATCTTTCTCTGCATCCTCCCTGATCTTTCTTTGGTGTCTGTGTCCTAATCTCTTACAAGGACACCATATAAGGGTGCTGCACTAGAGAAGCATCCCCGTGACCTCTCCTTATCTCAGTCACCTCTTGAAAGGTCTTGTCCCCATATATTCTGGCTCTGAATGTGCAGATTCAACCAACCGAGTGTCAGAAATGTTAGGGAAAGATGTGTCTCTATTGAAAGTGTACCTGTCATCTTTCTTGTCCTCACTCTCTAAGTGATGCAGTCCAACAACTATGCACATAGCATTTACACTGCATTAGGCATTTCAGGGAGCCCAGAGATGAGTTGAGGTTGATGGGAGGCTGGATGCGGGTGCTGTGCAGATTCTGTGCCAGTGGATGGAGAGGGCTGGAGCGCTGCAGGGTGGGCAGGGCAGGGACCAACAGCCGGCCCACAGGCGTCATGGGACAGCTTGTGTAGTCACACCCCGAGGACCTGGGAGTGAAGGTTTGCAGGAGGGGTGATCTGAGCCTGCACCACAGTTCAGCTTAAAACAGTATCTATGCATTGATTGATTCATTCCCTGATGATAGGTTATATTGGTTATCAGTCTTGAAATGACTGTTTCACTGGCCTCCCAACTATTAATGTTACTGAAATCTGCAGCCACCTCATTCACAATTCCTAATGATAGAAATGCTTCCAGGCATTGACTGTAGGTCAGGCTGTGTGTGGTGCTAGGGGAATCCTCTGCAAA